>APFE030087853.1:0-16090 GCA_000404065.3 Pinus taeda
AAATTCCAGTGGGGTTGGAAAGTAGACTCACAGACCTTTCCAATGAGCTATCTTGTACCTGATTTGGACACCAGGAAGGCCCTCAAACAGAGCTGTCAATGCGCGCAACCAGTCAAAGTGAGGGGCGCGACCACTCAGGGAAATTTCACTGTTTTGACCAGTTCGGCCAGCGAAACACTGTTTTTACTTTGGTTGACTTTAGAGGCATGTAAATGATGGATTTTTGTGTAATTTTCATGGCACTTAGATACTTTTACTCTCCTTGAACACTTCTAGAAGTTTCCTTGATGTAAATGGTAAATATTTAATGCATGGATAGGTTTCCTAAGTTTTAGAGGCAAGTTGTTTTGATTGCCTATTATCTAGTGATTAGTTTAGAATTATTTGAAACAGCTCCTAGGAAGCTGAGCTCGACCCTTAGAGGTGGGGAAAGGAGTTAGATCTTCTATATTATGCCTTCTCTTACTCATTTTCATGGTTGGACTCTTGAGGGAGAAGCTCCTATTGTATATTTCACTTGTATCTCTGCAATTTGAGAAAAAGGAAGACCAGGGTTTTGCAGACATCATTGGGATTCTTGTGGACTCTTGTGTTGATGGTGTGTTCTCTTATTGTAATTGTAAGTGTGTTTATGTGTTCCATATCTTTCTTTATTGCAGCTTATTAAACAAGTGAAGTGATAAAGTTTGAATTCATGCATGTCATGCTCAGCTTTCAAATTTGGTTAATGTTTATGTTTTCCACTGTCTAAAGAGGATTCAAAGTCATTGTTTGCCCTCTTTAGCTTCTCCTCTTTCCTCCTTGATCATCCATCTCAAATAAAAGCATCAGCACAAACTCCTACCTTGCCCCAAAGACCCACCTGCAAAAACTGAGCTCAATCCCCGCACCCTAAATTGCAGATCCTCAAACTTGCCACCAAAAAACCCCCAAATCAACTTTCAAATCAGTTTACTAGCCTAATATCTGTGTTACCTTGATTTGTCATCTCTTCCCATTGAAAATTTAACGAGATTGATCGGAGAGAGCCTTCTCATACCCCGTAGGGCTAGCTACGAGGTGAAATGGTTTGATGTTGCCTTGAAGGTTTGCCTTTCTCAGCCTGAGGTGAAATCTCAAGCGCTAACAGGGATGACAACGCAATGCTAAAACTTATCACTCTCTTTTGGGAAATTTATAATGAATTTTGTTTAGCTCTAATGATTTGAAAGGCATACCAAATAATTCAATGAGTTAAGAAATGAACTCCTATGTGGTGTTAAGATAGTGCAATAGATGCCATGTTGTATTAACCCAAGAGTAAACCAAAGGTATAAGTAAAATCTACAAAATGTTGGATGTGGTTGAAATATTCCAATATAAGATGGAACCTGGGTCTCCCCATTCATTATTATAAATATGAAAAATGACAAGCTGAGAACATATGTAAAAGTCGAATTAGGTAATGATAAAACATCCCTTCCCATCACATTTCATTGAATAAATCCTAGAGGGAATCATAAGAAGGGAAGTTTTTCTTTCCTAATGGCTATTTAGTATAGAATAAATTGTTCATGTAAGAAAAGGATAATCCTTTGGCTGATTTTTTAATGAAATGGGAAACGTATCCCTACCTACGCTTTCCTTTTAATCTAGTTAATGCCCCAACTTATTTCACAAGAATAATTATGAATATATTCAAGGCTTTCATTCGTAAATTATTCGAACTCTACTTTCACAATTGTTGATCTTGGTGGATATTTGTGGCCACTTGCCTATTACACTTAGACAACGGCCATTGTTTCTTTCAATTTCCTTAATTGTAGCATAATTCACTATTTTTGGCATTTTTTTAGGTTCTGAACTTCTAGAGTTGTTTGAAGGCCCTAAATGACGTTTTTGGGAAAAATGGAAGACTTATAGCCTACGCTAGGGTTTTGTAGTCAAAAATTGTTTTACTCCGATAGATATTTCTAACGAGGTATCGTATGTGTCAAATCAAGATCATATGCCAAAGGTACAACCCTGAGAAGTTGATGTATGGACTAACCCCAATAAGGCCCAGAAACGTTTGGCACTTCATGTCCTAAGGTTAGGTTTTTGGATGTTTAGGTTTTTCCCTTGTTTCTCAATAATAAAAAGGCCTACAATCCTTATTGTATCATAGTTTAGAGGCATGTAGACACCACATCTGTTCTTAGAGATAAGCACCATTTCCCAAGCTAGTTTATTTCCATTTTGCATGTAAGCAAATTATAGTATTTTGTTATTAATGAATTAAATTTATGTTTTTATTGTATCTTTGTGTTTTTTTTTAATATGTATTTCATTTCGTTCATGTATAAATATGTATTAGTAGTATAAGAGTGATCACCTCTTTCTTTTTCTTTTTCTGTGTGTGTCCCCAATGAGGTATACATATAAGGAGTTAGGGCTTGAAATGGTTGAACCTTTGTAAGACCTACCTTATCTACTCCGACAAGCTCCCATGGTGGAAGAAAATAAAGTTTAGGGGTCATGGGAGCCTTTCAAAATATTTCTCGAAGAATCCCTTGAGTGAAAAAGGAATGTGATGATTGAAAACTTTGTCTAGATCCTTCAAAAGATGCCCACAAGTGATGCATATTCATCCAACAACTACCGTGGAGGCACCACTCCCTTTAAGGTACAAGTCAACTTTTACATTCCATATTTGAAGGTCAGATAGATAGAAATGTCACATAAATAGTTAAATATATTGGAGGGATATGTTTTAGTTCATGATTTTTCCAATAGAGAAAATATTACTTTTGCACTCCTCAAATCTACCTCCCATGTCAAGGATTGGTGGGAAACCTACTGTAAGTAGTGAGACAAGAGGGAACCCTCATTGTTTTCAGCCACACCCACTTGGAATTATTTTTGACTCAAGGAATAGTATTATCCTGTCAGGACATATGAAGATAAGTACCTAAAATGGACCACACTACACCAAGGAAGGGATCAAGATGTGTTAGTGTTCACAAATGTTTCTCATACCCTTTGCAAGAAGTTCAGTATCAAGGATTCTGAGAAGAATCTAGTACTCATGTACCGTGACTATCTACATGAATACATCGAGGATGAGATGGAGTTTCTAGACATATCTTCTCTTAGTGCCACTAGTCGATACACTATTAATATTAAGCATAAACTTAAACAAAAGAATCCATAATTTGGATTTGTGAATTCAAGGTAGGGGAAAGGCACCCCCAAACTATAAAACAAAGGAAAGAGCCAATGTGGGGTGAGCCAAGACAACCCATCAAAGCCGAAAGCAAAGAACAACACCAAAACGACAAATAAAGACACAAGAAATGGGTGTTAGTTCCATAGGAACCTTACTCACAACATGAGTGAGTGTCGAGCTAAGAAGTCACTGGTGGCCAAGATGAGGCTTTATATTTAGATACATGTTCTAAATTTGCGTTAGAACCTAACAAAGGGGAATAATAAAGGAAAGAATATAATTGATGCAAATCCTAGCACCATCATTGCCACCACTAAGATCCAGAAGATTGAGCCTGAAGATCCAAAGGAAAGGGAGTGTCTCTTCCACTCACAGATGTGGGTGAAGGGGTCTCTACTACAGTTCATTGCCGATGGTAGTACCAAAAGAACCTCATCTCAACAGAGGTTGTTAACAAGCTAGGACTACCAACCACAACACACCCGTAGACATACACCATTGTATGGCTACACCAAAGATGACATATTCGCATCAGCAAGAAGTGTCATCTTCCCACAAGGGCTTCACTCAATGAACCTCTGACGTATCGCATGTGTTCATGGTATACTAAACAATACCCCTAATTTGACTACATATTGGAAAATACCTCTAGAAATAATATTATTTAACCCCCTACCGATATGAACCCAATACACCCTAGCAATTTAAAAAACCCCTATATTCACTACATATTGTAGGTATCCATATTTTAATTAATGTTTTTTATACCCATTTATATTTTTCCATTACCTTTGAGCTCCATTTTTGTACCTGCCAACATAAAAACCCTTTACCCCCTATATATCCCCCAATATATTAAGTCAACTTTTCCTCAATATATATCCCCCAATATTGATGCAGGCGGAAAAAATGGCTTAAAAAACCCCAATAAATCACCTCACATGTCACCATTTCCTCACAACTCTGTCTTTTCTTTTAGAACCGGAATGCCTTTGAAAAAGGCTCAAAATAATGCAACTATGCTTTATAAACAAAAATATGCGCAATTCACCATAGATCACAATCTAACTGAACCAACAGTCTAGATTAAATCACTAGTGCTTTCCTTTGTTAAAAGCTCCGATGCAATTTATCGCACCGATCACTATTGGTGATCGCTATTTCCCCCGGCTTAAGGCCTTTATCACTTCAACTCCAATATGTCGATGCGATATGTCAGCAGTCACATGTCACAATGGTTCAAGGGTGGGCATTTACCATATGCCACTCCAATATTGCAATACGATCAATAATGTTTCACGAACCCAATAAGGTTTCAAAACCTCCATATATAAGATTCATATTTGGATTTCGGATCCGATCTATGTTTTTCACTGATTCTCAGTGTAAACTAGGTTTTCACTTGCGAGACCAATACCATGTAAACAAGCTTTACTGACCTAATATGGGTGATCCAATGGCTAGGACTTAATCGACAACAAACAATGACAATTATATAAAAAGGCCTATGACTTCTATCAATCTTGCGATTTAGACGTGAAACATAAAAAAAACAAAGGAATAATCACTGTGTCTCAAATACAAAGAAAATGGAAGCATAACAAGGGTTTTCGCAGGGTTGATAGTTAATCACACACATGCATCATTTATTCACAATGAAAATAGTTACAGAGTCTCTACCTTGGCCCAATTACACAATAAAAGACCTTTGTTTCAAAATACAATCCACCGCTATTCTGGCTCTCACTCCACTTAATCCTCTCACAAATCCTCTCTCTTTTCATTAAATTTTTTCCTCCCTTTTATCAATCGGATATCACTCTAACTATGTCTAACAACTCAATCTCTATTTTTAATAAACCTAACAGTGAATCTTTAATTCCTAGCTCTATGCTAACAACTTATCTTTGAATCTAAAAATAAGACAATTTCTAACTATTACAATAATGAAATATAACTCATTTCTTGAGGGATCCAACCCTCTCAGTAAAAGTGGCTTTTGAAGAATCAGTCAATGAATTTCAACTTGTTTAGCCAGAGCATGTGAATAGACTTTCACATTGCTAGCTAAGTCTGGATGCTCCTGCATCAAATATGAACCCACGTGGTATGTATTTCTCCCCCGGTGAAGTCCCCATGCATCTTCCCTACAACATCAAACCCTTCACGGATGACGTATTGTGTGATTTTTCTCCTCTTGAAGTTTGTGATGTGTTATTAGGGTAATCATATATGTATAAGTGTCATGATGGGTAATAGACGAAGCCTTACACTATTATTATTACTTTGGGTATTAAGCTATATGGGATATCAGAGGTAGCCCCACTTACCACCATCTCTTTGAACTCTACTAAGAAATGTAGTAAGATCATCTCCAAAACTAGGAAAATCATTTTCTTTTTTATTCATTCTCAAATTAAGGGGAAGATCATGGCCACATCCATGGCCTCTGTGAAGAGTTCCATCGCTCAATAGATGTAGGTGGATAAGGTCGTGGAACAATACAAGGACATATTCTCCTCACCCATAGGTGTACCTTCACAATGTCAGGTCAAACATTCGATCAATTTGACTCCCATAGCACCTCTACCCAATGGGTTGATATACTATCATTATAGTCTAGAAAATGAAGAAATAAAGCAATAGATCTTGAATTTTTTGCAAAAAGGGAACATTTGACCAAGTTCCTCACCTTGTGGTAGCCCGATTATACTTGTACAAAAGAAGGATGGAACCTGAAGACTACGCATTAATTATCGAGCACAAAATAAATTCACTATCAGGAATAGGTATCCAATCCCATAGATTGATGACCTTATTGACCAACTCAAAGGGGCCAAGTATTTTAGAAAGATCGACTTAAATTTTGGTTATCACCAGGTTCCAATAGAACCCATGGATGTAAGGGAGACCACCTTCAAATCCAAGGTGGACCTTTTTGAGTGGTTGGTCATGCCTTTTGGGTTAAAAAATTCCCCTGCAATGTTTATTAGATTGATGGATGACATATTGTGGCCCTTTACCATCTCATTTGTGGTTGTATATATAGAAGACATCCTCATCTTCAACAAGAGTTGAGAAGAGAACTTGCAACACATTCGACAGGTCCTTCAAACCCTATGGTAGCACAAGCTATGTGACAATGTGGAGAAATGTGCCACTGGCATGAGCCAGGTCCAATATCTAGGTTACATCAATAACGCACAAGGCATGCATTTGGATCTATCTAAGATCCAAGTCATTCAATATTGGCCAGCATCAAGCACTCTAACAGAGCTTCGTAGATTTTTGGTCCTTACCAATTTTTATCGGAGGTTCATGTTGGGATTATCTCATATCACTTAATCTTTCAGTCAAGCTACGAAGGGCGGAGAAAAAGAAATTTTTTCCTGGTCTGAATCCCAACATAAGGTGTTTATTGACCTAAATAACCACCTTTTTTCTGCACCAATACTCACATTCCTATACCTACAACAACCATTTGAAACTGAGACAGATGCCTCTAACTATGCTATTTGTGCAATTATCACCCAAAAAGGGAATCATGTGACCTATTATAGTGAGACATTTTCGAACACAATTTGGAAGTACCCCACCTATGATAAGGACATGTATACCATCATGAAAACTTTCCAACAATGGAAACATTACATTATGGGGAAGGAGATAGTAATCCACATAGATCATTGACCCTTGTAGTTCATATAGACCCCTCTAGGAAGCTCCAGAATGATCATCATCAGAAGTGGTCCACATATCTACAACAATTCCATTTGAATATTAAATACCATAAGGATAACACCAATCATGTTGAAGATTGCCTCAGTCAGCCACCGATCATAGAATTGACCACTCTTCTCAACTCTTGTGGCCGTGAGACCTCTGGATGGCCACAAATATATAAGATCTAGAGTTTTCCACCACATACCATATGTTTGTGGATGGCAGGCAAGTTCCAGACTTCCACCTCCACGATGCATTATTATGCTACATGGGTCACCTTTGTGTTCCTTCAAGTGAGTGTGCCAGGCTAATTTAGGAGCTGCACTACAATCAAGTTGCGGGACACTTTGGTGTGGAGAAAATTCTAGTCATACTACAAAAGTATTTTTGTTGGCCAAATCTCTCACATGATCTTGGAAAATACATCATATCCTGCACTACTTATGCCATCATCAAGTCAACTATTAAGAATCAAGGCTTGTATACACCTCTACCTACTCCTAGTCAGCTAAGGGAATCTATCTCCATGGATTGTATCTATGGCCTTCCTTCTACCAAGCATGGCAATGACTGTGTCTTTGTGGCCATTGACAAATTTTCTAAGATGGCCATATTGGTTTCCTGTAAGAAGAGTATCACAGTAGAGGTCACTGTCAAACTCTTCTTCGAATGAGTGTGGGTACATTTTGCAATCCCTTAGACCATTATATCATATCAAGATAACCTGTTCCTAAGCATATTTTAGTTGAACCTTTGGTCATTGTTGGACACCAGCTCACCAAGTCAACTGCATTCCACCCCTCAGATTCAGAGGATGATTGTGCACATACTATCGCATGCACAACTCTAAGAATCCACAGACATGGGATGAGAGTCTTACCTATGTTACACATAGCTATAACAGAGCTCTCCATAGCTTGACTAGCCACCACCCTATGAAGTGGGCCTAAGATTTCAACCATTATGTTCCCCCAATGTTGCATTGCCTTTTAGAACTACACAAGAAGAATTTTCCCATGTTTAGTTTGAAGTTGATAAAGCCACTAGGTTTATTGACTGTGTTCAACACATCTTCCAAGAAGTTCACAAAATCTTGGAGATATCCAATGCTGAATATAATCAATGGCATGATCAACATTGAGTGCCCCATATGTTTTAGGTGGGTGACAAAGTTTAGTTAAAATTGTAGAAAGAGAACCTCGATGGAGCCCATTGTAAGCTTCAGCCACTCCGATATTGGCCTTACACCATCACCAAAATTTCTAGATCCAATGCTTTCAAGCTCAGTATCCTCACATTCCTCAGCTTGCACCCCATATTCAATGTGGACTACCTGCGACCATACTTTCCACCATTGTTGGAGACATCTAACATTACTGAGCAGTTGACACCAATAGAGCTCAACCCAGACTACATTGAATAAGATACAACTGAACAGATCATGGACACACAAATGAAGAACACTCACAAACAAACGATCCAACTGTATTGAGTTTTCAAATCTAGCCAACTCTTACACCAGAGCAAGTGGCTTACCAGGGACTAAGTTCAAGAAAAATTTCCCCATCTCATGGAGGCACTCAACGCAATGGGGACCATTGCTTCTTAAGGGGGAGGACTTATCTAGGTGGATATTGGTGGCCACCTACCAAATCCACTTGGACCTCCAACATTGTTTCTTTTATTTTCCTTAACCATAGGAAATTCACTATTTTTGGAATTTTTTTCGGGCCTTGGACTTCTTGGAGCCATTTTCAGGTCCTAGATGACATTCTTGGAAGAAGAGAAAACCAATAGCATTTAAGAGGGATTTGTAGTCAAAATTTGTATTCCTTGAATATATATTTCTAGCAAGGTATCATACACATCAAATGGAGATCGTATGTCAAAGTTATGACCCCGGGAAGTTGGTGTACGAACTAAACCCAGTGGAGCCCACAAAATTTTGGCGCTTCATCTCCTAGGATTAAAGTTTTGGATGTTTGGATTTTTCCCTTGTTTATTAATAATAAAAAGATATTTGAGCTTCATTGTAAAAAATTTCATATGCATGTAGCCACCACATCTCTTCTCAGAGATAAACTACAATCGTCCAAGCTACTTCATTTCGATTCTACATGTAAACAATTTCTAGTATTTTGTTATTAATGAATTGAAGTTCAATTTTCATTGTAGCTCTCTGTTTCTACTGAGATCTATATTTCATTTTGTTCCTTCATAAATTTGGATCAATTAGTAACTACATAAGTGTTGTTGGGCATGAAATCCCCCCACGACATGTTTTGGGTCTCAAAGCCCAAGTTTTGAGTTGATATTGTTGTAAAGCTCCGCGAATTGAGGACACGAAATGTATGTTAGAGTCAGAGGGTTGTCCGCCCTAGTTTTCAATGTAATGTTGGCCTACCCATGGTCCACGGACCATGGGATTGTATAAATAGAGCGGGGCTCTAAGTTGTAAAGACATCTAATGGGATCGAATGGAGAATAGGCATAAAAGGTCTTAGAGATTAAGTCAAAGTGAGAAGTGTGTTTTGTGTCATAGAGTAGGAAAAGGCTCTGCAGCTGAGTGCGGAAAGGCCTAGTAGAGTCTGGAGTTAAGAGTGCAGACTCCTGCAGCTAAGTGCGCAAAGGCCTAGTAGAGTCTGGAGCTAAGAGTGCAGACTCCTGCAGCTAAGTGCACAGGGCAGAATAAAGTCTGTAACTGAAGGAAGAGAATAATAAAGAGAAGTTTTATCTAAATTCTATGTATCTATTCTTGAGTTATTACATGTTTGATATCAATTTCTAATGTATTTTTTACTTACTACGCACACTTGTATGAATGGTTTATATTGCTAAGTATACTTTACACATGCAAGTAAGCTCAGTTAATCAACTAATATCAAGTTACTAGTAAGGACTTAGGTAATAACACTGTTCAGGGCTGCGCGAAGGTAGCATCATAGGCTGCGAGGTACAGGTAGGTGTGCGTAGTGACATGCACACAGGGATGAACCGCGGACCAATTGAACCCATCAAACATCTCTAGGGTGCGGAAACCTGGTTCTAGCACCCTCCCATACTACTACGGGTGAGACCTCAGTCCGCGATCCACAAACTATTGACAAAAGGGCCAATAGTACTAGAATTTGTTTGGCTAAATCACCTCCAAACTTGGGTCAGGACCCAACAAGCCAGAAAATGGTTCCATTTCCAGGACCGGGGTCTACATAAGGGATGTCTGATGTCGTGAATCCAATGAAGAAAGAAATTGAAGGGTGGTTGGACAGAAAGACTCACGAGTTCCTGGCATAGGAAAATAGGAATCCGCGAGTATCAAAGGAATTAAGTGGTTAGAGCGATACTTATATATGGAAATCCATGAAATTTTCTTTGCATCCTTCCCCTCTGAGTTGTATGAGTGGATCCCGAAGCTAGCAGACAGTCAGGGAAGGTGTAGGCTCAACAAATCAATTGTCTGGGCTCTAGAATTGGTGCGCAGACTAGAAGCATCGGAAGATAAGATCGCGCGCATTGTGGACCATTGGCTCAGTCGAATTATAGGAGGGTTTAGCACCGAGTTTACGGTAGATACTTCAGTCAGCTACAGCGAGGCGAAATTACACTTCCTTAAAGGACTGTGAGGTAAGTACAGTAAATCTTTGAACACTTGGATTAAAATGCTATTGTTTGAAAAGTGGGTTATGAAAATAAATTGATGTTTGGGGCTATGCTAAGTGGGAGGATCTATAGAAACAAAGGTACCGTAGAAATAGAAACTAGCCCCTTGATTTCGCCTCAGCGAGAAAGCGAGGAAGAGCTCGCAAAAGTTTCACCAAGAAATGTGATTAGTCTGATAAGGAAGTGAATTTCGTGCATACCACCTCCACCTACACCACCATCAGTCTCATCATCTTCACCTCCATCTCCGCCCACACCACCTCTGCCACCACCACAGTTCAATATGATGAGCACAATAAAATTGCTAGTATTCAGAGGAGTAGGGAACGAAGATCCGGACCAATTTTGGTTCATGGTAAAAGTTGTATAGGAAGCATAAGGAGTCATAGATGAAATATAAAAAAGGAAACACTGGTAAGCACATTGTAGGATCGCACACTAACATGGTACATTAAGCATTCTAAAGACCATCCAAATGTGGGGATCACAGATATCCAGGTTGCGTTGAATAGGGAATTTTGTAGGCCAAAATTGGAGACATAATCGATTATCGAGTTAAAGGAAATCGTGATGCTTCTAGGAGAGATCCCATGGGATCTGGATCAGAGACTGAAGAGTATGATTTGCAAAGCCAATATGACCTTGACAGATGGATAACACTCCACATGGTTTGTAGCATCACTAATGGTGCATTTAAGGATGGCGTTGTCACAATAGAAGTTATCCACCCATGCTGAAGCTTTGGAGATTGCAATGAGACTACACGAGACCTCAATACAAGATTCTAGCCTGGGAGTCCAACAAATCCATGTGCAACTGAAAATTTTGTGTCTAGAAATGCAAAGTTTGAAACAGGACAAGACAACTCGCCCAGAGGCATGCAAGGAGGTATGGTGCATAAAGTGCAAGGGACAGGGAAATGACAAGGACCATTGTCCAGTCTTCATCAACTACTTAGCAGGACGATGACTGATGCCATTAAGACCAGAGCCACATGCAGGACTGTGCGTGGTACCTGCATTATGGTGTGAGATTTATCAAATAGGGGGAAAACATGTTACGGATAATTGTCATCTCTTGTAGAAGTATACACAGATGTCCCTGTAGTTGTTCTGTAATTTCTATAGGTCAGTAGGCCATGATGAACACACCTATAGAGTTATGAACTGATGATGGATCGGACTCCTGCCTATAGAGTGCAGACTGAAACGCAAGCCCTCGATCCAAATGCAAGGATGGCGCGCACTAGATTTCAGGGGTGAGGAGGAGGTCGAGGTGGAATGGGACTAGGAAGGGGTCATGGATAGCTGATTTGTTACAATTGCGGAGGGCTAGGGTATTATGCCCATGATTGTACAAATATGACGAGAGCATCATGTTTATATTGTACTTAGTTCGATCATGAGATAGAGAACTTCCCTACACTGATAGCGAAGTTGCGCAATAAAGGGATACTCCAGCCTCCCCCAACTGAGAATTTGCAAATGATGAGGTATGAGCTATGTGAAGAGGACCCAAATGTAAACATCGTGCTCCGAAGCGGTATCACGACAGGAGATGACAGGGGTAAGCAACCCAAAGAAAGTTCTTGGGTTCGCAAGGCTCCTACAAAGGAACCAGAGTTTGATTTGGAGTGCGCAAAGGAGACATTCATGGAAGTTAAGAAGAGCTTGATGGAGGCCTCCACTTCAGGTAGTAAGGATCAACTAGAACCAGAGATGGATCCTTAAATGCTCACTACCTTTTGGGAGACATGCATGAAGCTGTTGTGAGACAGCAAGGCTATGAACTATAGGAACCCATCACTAGGTTTGTTGGGTCAGGAGAACCGCACATAATCCGGAAGCTCAGGAAGCACACATCGCGAATAGGAAGGGAAATGAGATTGACTGCGCAAATCAGAGAATATGACATGGATCAAGTGATTCTAGATTTAGGATCGGATGCTAACGTATTTCCAAAACAAATATGGGAGTGCATGGGTAGGCCCCCTTTGCAATGGTCCCCTATTCAATTGTGAATGGTGAACCAGCAGAAGATCCTACCGATGGGAAGATTGCAGGGAATAACGGTAGACATAGAGGGTGCGAGCGAGCTTGCAGATTTTGAAGTGATAGAGATTGTCGATGATAGCAGTCCCTATCCCATGCTACTAGGAATAGATTCGGCCACTGATATGAATGGAGTGATAAATCTAAAGAAGCACAAAATGATTTTTGAGAAAAAGTCACTGTGTGTAGTGGTACTGCTAGACCCTATGGAAGGAGTGCGCTACACAGAATCAGTGCACAATGATGATAGTGATGACAATCTTGAAAGTATCTACAAGATAACCATGCGAGAGAAGGATTACGTGAATCTAGCAGTAGATGGCAGGATTTCGTGGGAGCGTGAAAGCTCCTGCACATCGGATTCAGACGAGCAAATAGAATGATGGTAGTACCGGCTACACGAGGTAACCATAGTAAACTACAACATGATGATAAGGTCACTACAATGTGTAGCAATAGAGGCGAGGGATCTGCCTATGTATAATGGGTTGACAATGGTGGATGAATTTCGGAACAAATTTGAACGAGAAGTGCCAGAACAACAGCGTTTTGACGCTTTGAAATGGGCACTATGTGCTATGCCTGCAATATGGTGTGGTACACATCAAAGACATTTTGAGAACTGAAACGAATGAATAATTGTGATGCTTATACTATTTGGAAAGCCTCAACTACAGATGGCAGCTGGGTATGATGGATGAAATAGCCTGTGCACCAACCTCTCCAGATGGGTACAAGTGTATGGTATGCAACCTGCACGAACGTGCACCATATTTACAATAGAAAATAGGAACAACAAGAAGTAGCAGGCAAGACAAGGGCGCAAACAACAAAGTTGGACAAGACTAAGCGAGCTAATAATGATCCACATAGAATCCTTTGAACATGGTCCACCATATGAGACACACTAATTGGGACCTGCGCATACCAGCGGTTCTATGAGCTTATAGGACCATTTGCAAAAACCTGACCACGCAAGCACTTCCGAAGCCAAAGTATGAAGTAGGGGTTATGATACCTATGGAGCATGTGAAGCCTAGTCCATGCATGGTAGCATCCATAGATATGACAGTGCACAATGCCCAGAACCAAAGAATCACACAGCTGCGAGAAATGAAACACATAAGACTCTAGGAAGAAATCTGACGGGGAAATCTTAGACTTCACAAACTTGAAAAAGACCGGGTATGGCTAAGGGGAAAAAGTGCTTGGATGGACACAGAGGTCAATAAGCTGGAAGACGATATAAAGAAAGCATTTCTCATCAAAAAAATGAGGATGGTGAAATAGGGTGTGTACGATCATACTAACATATGAGAGAACTATCGCCATGAACTAGTTAGTCTGCTGCCTTGGCTTAGACTGTGTCTCACCAAATGTAGTGACCAGTGTAGCACATTGAAAATATTAGAGTGTGCGACGCCGACAACAACAATGGAAGATGGGGATTCTCTGTGAACCATGGTGCAGGATGGGATGGAGCCCCACATGGGTGGTGCAACCACTTGACTAACTACCAGAAGGATAGTTTTAGTGCTCTAGGCAGTTGAAAGGAAGTGTGGGACTATAAACTATTATGCCCAAAAGTTGCACGATATTAGGGATGTGCCCAGAAGTAGAGCGTCACAAGGTTCACAACCGCGCACGGAGCACTGTGCCGCCACACAGGTTGGCTGGGAAGTGACCGTTGAGATCACTATTCACGATGGGATGTGTGATTTGAGGCCAAATGGAGTGGGTGGCGGGAATAACAAACACGAGTTATGGGAAAGATTTGGGAAAATCTGCCACCAAGAAAGCATTAATGGCCCAAAATTGGGGGGAATGGTTGAATTCAAATTCGAAAGGCACTATAAAAAACAAAGGGCTAGCTAGCGAACAACACTTGGTCATTTAATAATTGAGCACTTGAGCAGAGCACTTAGCATTAAGAGCCAAGTGATAATCAAGCCCTTAAGCTTGCAAGTGACATAATACAACCTAGCTATTATGACAGCCACTAAGGATGGTTTAGGGATTGAAGAGGTAACCACCAGAGAGATCACATAGACCTGAATGGTAGAGGATGTTCCACAAGGCACCAGGGTTGTGGCAGAAATCCCCAAATCACCGCGAACACCGAGGCCCAAGAAAGATAAACAAGCAATAACCCCCGTACATGTGTGCCTAAGGAATCCACGACATAGTAAACTATCCATGGCAGAGAAGGGGAAAGCAATCACAATAGAAACAGATGAGGAAGAAGAAGACTTGCAAGCCCTGATCACCATAGAAGAAGAAGAAGAAGACATGGACGAGGATATCCAATCGTTACACTCTGCAACAAAACTTCCCGCATATGTCCCTCCATGGAAAGGGAAAAGCAAAGTGCTAAAGGACTTGGACAAAATGAAGAGTTTACTCCAGACCCCGCTCCTCCCAGATGGAATTGTGTTCAAGGGCAAGCACCTAGGCTATGTGCTGACCATGAAGTTTGAAGACTGGGACCTCGCTGACCGCGAGAAGTTCCCGCACCTAGAGACCGGGAACCTAATGAAGCAGAATACTGAGGGGACGGTGATAACGTTAGAGTCGTGGAAATGGCTACGCAGTGTGGAAAAGGCTGGGTTGCTGCACCTATTATGGATACCACATTTCCATCGCGCTCCCATCACCATTTTCGTCATCAGGCAGCTGCTCTGCCTAGTGCATGATGGGTATCTATGGCTGGAGGAGCATATTCCCATCATGATAGACCTCATTCACCACATTTCTTAGATCCCCTATAAAGGAAAGGACCCCGAAACCATAGGCGAAAGAAAGGGTAGCAATTTGGCTCTTACAGAAGCCATGAAGGCAAAATACAAGCTAGAGAAGAAGAAGAGGGGCTACACCATCTCCAACATCAAGGAAAAAGGGGTATGCATAGCAGCCCAACTCCTGAATGACAAAATTATGAGGAAGTGTCATGTTGATGAGGTATCGGCACCGATGGTCACACTAGCCGAGCAGTGCGCGGAAGGGGTCTAGTTCAACTGGTCTGAATTCCTCTGTGAGGAAATTTTGAAAAACTATCACAAATACCAGGAGCACTATAAAACCTTCCACTACACGTGGTTGTTGTTATCCATCATGCTAGTAGCAAGGGAACCAACAAAAGACAGTCAATTCCCCAACATTGACAGAGAGTTACCGGAGGCCGCGAAGTACGCTTCACTCTAGGCCACGAAGAACACAAAATGGATTCGCGACACCAAATTTTTTTGGGTGCTCAAGGAAGCGAGCATTCGGATGTGGATCAATCAGAGGCCATGCATGTCACCTACGGTGTACAATAGTTTGCAGATTTTTGCAGAGTTTAAAGCCAACATGCATAATGTCTGCATCAGGGTGTGCAAGGATACAATGAAGCAATGGACGAAAATACCCTTTATAGCCACTGACGATGCTATCTTCACTATCTTGGAGACATGGCCTCCGAAATGGCACG
>APFE030087863.1:0-10627 GCA_000404065.3 Pinus taeda
TGTTAAGAATCTCGGAAGTTGAACGAACATGAACAAAATTATGTGACTCATGACTTGGAATTGGTAGCAATTATTCATGCATTGAATATGTGGAGGCACTATATCCTCAACAAAAATATCACCTTGATGACAGATCATGGGGGGCTGAAGTATTTGTTTGATCAACCCAAATTAAATGCACCAGGCAGGCTAGATGGTTGACCACAATTAGTGAATTTGATTTTGATATTAAATACGTAAATGGAAAAGAAAATAAGGTTTCTTATGAGCTTAACATAAGTTTTCAATTGTTCCATATAGAAGCCATAAGTTCCTACATGACTCAGCTTCAATATAGAATCAATGTGGTTATTCAATACGATGATAGGTACTAACAACTAATAGAAAAATTGCAACAAGAACTAGATTCGGGAGTGAAGGAAAAAAATTTCACCCTCTCTAAAGATGAGATGATAAGATTTAAAAATAGCGTGTATGTGCCATGTGAGAGAAACTTGAAGAAGCTTATTATTAAATTAGTTTCATAAGAAGCCGTACTTTGGTCACTTAGGTTACCAAAAAATGCTAACAACCATGAAAATATTTTATTATTGGCTCAAAATGAAAAGGGAGGTGGTTGATTACGTTTCTAAATGCATAGAATGTCAACAAGTGAAGGCTAAGTGTAAGCATACATATGATATTTCTACAACCAATTCCCATTCTAGAATGAAAATGGGAATTAATTTAAATGGATTTTATTACTAGCTTGCCATGGACATCTAAGAAAAATAATAGCATCATGGTTGTAGTCAAAAAATTGAGCAAGCCAATTTACTTTGAGGCTGTAAAATCCACTTATATAGTGAGTAGTATTTCTCAAGTATTCATAAAAGAGATTGTGAGGTTGCACTGAGAACCCAAATTTTTTTTGTTAGAACGAGATGCAAAATTTACTTCGAAATTGTGGAAATAATTGTTTACTGGCCTAGAGACATAATTGACATTTAGCATAACATACTATCCAAATATATATAGGCATGCCAAGAGGACAAATATATTGTTGGAATACATGCTTAGAATGTATGCTATGCATCAACTGAGAAAGTGGGAATATTTTATCCCACTAGTGGATTTTTCTTACAATAATAACTACCAAGAATCCTTGAGGGTGTTTCTATTTGAGGCTATTTATGGGAGAAGATGCAATACGCCTATCAGTTGGAGTGATCCAGTGAACATATTCCTTATTGGGCCTGATATTCTCATAAAAATGGAACAAGAGATGGTAACCACCAAGAAAAATTTAAAGGTCACCCAAGATATGTAGAAGAGCTATGCAAACCAACACGGAGTGCATAAGGAATTTAAGGAAGGGGAGCATGTCTATTCATGAGTTAGACACAAGAGAATATCTTTGAAAACTAGGTCATATTCCAAGCTAGTACCATCATTTTGTGTGTCTTTCATGTTTGTTTATTCAAAAAGTATGTACAAGATGCTAATCATATCATTTATTGGTCATTGTTACAAGTATAACCAAAGGGACAATTCTAATCGAAACCTTTGTGAATTCTAGATTGGAGGCAACTCATGCCGCAAAATCAAGTAATCATGCAAGTCAAGGTGCAATGGAGGAACTTTGGGCCTAAGGAAGCCACACAGGACATGGCTAATCAAATTTGGGTAACATATCCATTTTTTTTTGGTTGAGAAAATGTAAGTATTTTTGTAATTATCGTACAAAGTTGTGAATATAAATCTCACAATAGTCTTTTGTGCTTGGTCTAAGCATGTTTTTATAATTTTGTTAAATTAAAGGACATAAAAGATGATGTTACTCCAAGGGGGAAAGGTTTGTGACAACCCATTTTGATAGAAATCCCCTTGCAAATATTTATGAATGATAACTTTGTAATGAAATAATTAAATGATATAAGAATGACGAGAAATAGGACATAGGTTTAGAGTTGTCGAGGAGGCGAATTCTTGGGAATTAGGGACATATCTCATTTAATGGAAGCATTATTGGCTAGTATATTTTGTAATTGTAAATGTAAATGCAAATTATTAAAAAGTTGGAAAGCTAGCCCGAGTAGTGGGACTAATTGATCCATTAGCTAGAGGGAGTCGTGATTGGAGAGAAACCAACATGAAAACACGCTACCGCCATATAGTTACAACAATGATGATGGAAAAGGTGGTGGTGGTGGGATTCCTTAGGGAAGAATGATCCCATAACATGGCTAGAGGAAAAATTACAAAACAGAAAAATAGGGAATTCAAAGAGAAGTGGGGGGCGGGGAGAGGAGAAACTTGGTGCGAGGGAGATGGAGGATTTTTGGAGAAGCAGAATGACAACCTTCAAAAAATAGATCAAGAAGGATATTATATATCATTCGACAATGGGAAATAAGAAGAATAAGGTCACTAGTAGATTGGAGAGGAGGAACATGTTTCCAATTATGAGCACTTAAAGAACAAGGTAGACATTTCTCAAGTGAATGACATAGGTTCTTTGGACCCTTGGTTTGGGTGGAGACATTGTTCCTTTGGATTCTTGGTTATAGAGTGTCCAGGGTGTCTTCTTATGCTTGTTTGTAGGCTTAACAATTATTTTAGTGAGATTTGGACTCTTAGTTTAGGGTGAAGCCACTAAAGTATTGTTTCATGGTTATTCTGAGTGAGATCTAGACTCCTAGTATAGGGTGGAGCCATTGAGGCCATTATTATAAGGGTGAAGATGATGCAACCTCTAGATTCCCTGTAATAGCTTCAGGGTGGAGATATTATAATCTCTGGATTCTGTATATTAGTTGGTGGTTGCAGATGGTATAATATCTAGATTCCAGGTATTAGCTAGTGGGTGGAGATGGTGTAATATTTGGATTCCCTTTTTCAGTTGGAAATTAGGTTATTTCATTTGAGAACTCCTCCTGGCAAGCTTGGAATCTAGCTCAATGGTGATTCACTGTAAGAAAGACCATAATGCAGTAAATCTAAAGTTGAGTGGAGATGGTGTAATATTTGGATTCCTTGTTTCAGTTGGCAATGTTGGTTATTTCCTTTGAGAAATCCTCCTCAAGCTTGGAATCTAGCTCAAGGGTGGTTCACTTTAAGAAAACCTATAAAGGAATCAATATAAGGTTGGGTGGAGATTTGAAGTCCCAATATCATTTTCCAGACTTCTCATTATAAGATAAGTGCTTATTTGAGTTCCTGTGTATGTGAAACTTCTATAAATTCTATATAAATACTTATTGTGTTATTACAGAGTATATTTTGATGATGAGGAATGCCTATTCCTACATGAATAATGGGGAATTTCATGTGTGACTGATGAGGAATGTTGATTTTTTGTATCATTGTTAAGGAATGACTAACTCCCGTGTTTATTAATAATATTGAGTCCATTTTAATTTAAAAGGCAAGATATCTATGTAAATATCTATTTACTTGGTTAAATTCTTGCATCAAAAATACTAGTGATAGTAGGTTATGTGCTATGGGATTATTCATAGGAAATCAAACTTTTCTTTTATGCATGACTGTAATTTCCATAATGGATGGGAAGAGTTTGAATTCCCATTTAAGCACAAGAGGGATAAATAAGTTATTCTAAGTGTCGAAGGGGGACTTTGATGTATAAATATATATGTATATAAATATATATTCACCTCATAAGATCATGAGAGATATTACTGAGTATTATTCCCAAGTGCTGAGGGCACTCCTGTAATACCTATATATGTATGTATAAAGCTCGAGAAGGATAGCCCATATTTGATTAAGAGTTGAGGGAATCCATGTTAACATATCCATATGCATAAGGGAAGTTTCCTAGTTGATATAAGCTCATGAGGGATTGGCATGACACTATCCAAGTGTTGAGAGTGCTCAGGAAGGATTGGCTTATATATAATCCTTCCTTATATATATATATATTATTATATATATTATATATATATATATATATTATATATTATAATATATATATATATATATATATATATATAATTAGCCACATAATCTTATGTATTGAGGACATACATCCCCTCGTAATACATATATATGTGTATGCACATATACGTTGGTCGCCCCATAATCTTTCTAAGATCTAAGGGTGTGATGAAGGGGTTGTTTCCATTATATGATGGGTGAAATTTATCATATTTCCCTAGTGTGAATGATTTGTAACAAGGTTGACGAAATTAAGTTGGGAAAGGTAAAAGAGATAACGTATTTCCCATCATGAGATGGACAAGTGTCCATGTAGGTATCGATCTAGAAATTATGGTTTTATAAGCGGGAACACGAGGAAATCAAATTGAGGTGAGATTATGTGGAGGTCTAAAGTTTAGGATCCACCAAAGGGGGCAAAAATATTTCTAAAGGGAAATCATGTGTTTACACTAAGTGTCAGGACTAGTGGGACCTAAGATAGGTGGAACGATCACATGGATTTGAGCTGACATGGCACCATGGTGGTGTTCCATGTGGAATTCATAATTGACTATATCAGAGGGCCTAAGAGCCAAAAATGGGCGACATGTTGTGCTCTTACAGGAGTCCACATGGATAGTATGACATTAACGTGACATCATCAAAGGCTGAAATCATCTCGGGATGACATCACCTAGATATATTGGGATTATTATCTGTGTGCATACTAGGTCAGGGGCGAGATTGATGAGCCAAGATGGGGAGAAAACCTAACACTGGATGAGAAATTTTCCATCACCTAGTCTTGGACCTCAGCCCTTGGAAGTGTAAAAGAGAAGCATCACAAGAGAAAATGGGTTGAAATGAGATCTAAAAGGTCGTGATTGATGGGAAGGCTCTCCAAGAAAATAACATTAAATTCATCATCTCAATACCTTTGGGTCTTAGGCCCTCAAGGTGGAAAGTGTTGTCATTTTTATGTGATGTGTGGAAAGGGGACTAATGGGCTTAAATAAAGATAAAAAGGATTGGACTCTATAATGCAAATTAACCCTAGAACAAGCCTAGTGGGGTCCTGAGGCAGGTAGTTGATGGGGAAATGCCACATGAGTAGGCTTGATGATGTGGACCTCCCTTGAAGGGTAGATAGATTCCACATGGGCACCATGTGGAAACCGCATGAGTTCCACATAGGAGCACAATGTTGACATGGTAAAAGTTCAATGGCCTAGCTTCAAAAAGCCATAACTTTTGATCAGGAAGTTAATTTTTAGAACATTGTGCAACCACATCAGTGCCATACAACAAAAAAATGATAACATGGTAATAGTTCAATGGCTTAGATTCAAACAACCATAAATTTTGATCATGAAGTCGATTTTTGAAAAAGTTATATCATCAGAAAGTTCTCAATGGGCAAGATGCAATGGTGGCATTAGTAATTATGTTTGGAAATATTGAATTGTGTAGAATTTTGAGAACTCACTCCATGACAGGTGTTGGGCACCAAATCGGGCTATCTTTTCATTGCATTTCCACCCCTCCTTCTGCCCTTTTTGCACTTATTCATTAATATTTACTATGCTAAAACCGCAAGGTAATTACCCCTTTTCTGTCTATTGGAATATTTTATTAATGAAGTAAAGTCGCGGGGTTTTGCCTATTCACAGCACTAAAACACATGTTTGACCGCAACTCCCAGAGGACAGGTACCGATCTTTCAACATGCTGCAGAAAATCTGCAATTCACAGCAACGACCAACCATAAGGAAGCCATGTAGTGGAAGTCATAGATCCCTGAACCATTCTTGGACCATTCTCTGATCATGTTCATCCAATGTTAGTTCCGTTTTGAACTAATGTGTGTTCTGGGTATACCGTTACCAGGTTTTGGGGAAATATGTTGTTCTCAATCGCTATGTATAAAAGACAAGATATTCCTATAAAAGGGGATCATCCTCCCTTCGATATTGTAACAATTATTTTCCAGTTAATAAAAAAATACTTCTTTTGCTGCTCCATTCTTCGCTGTGATTAACGCAGCCCTGATCAAAGAGCTAGACCCGCTCTTCTGATTAGGTGTTGCATATTTCCTGTGTGTGCATCATTTATTGTTTCATGGTTATTGTTACAGATTGTTAATTCTTGCAATTTGTATTCTTAAGTATTGTAGTAAGTTTCAGTCTTACGGCAATGTTTTGAATATTAGTCACAAACCCTTGGTCAGTAACAAATGGTAACCTTGCCCTTGCATATACTTTGCACGTTGCCTTGAAAAGGATACACACCTGGATTGATAAATTGATGTAGGAAAAGGGTGAATATATTTTTCATACCTGGACACCAAAATTTTGGCGCCATTTCCAGGTAGGCTAACAAGGTGCAAGACACGATTCAGACCAACCAGAGGGTCAATCTCTCGTCCTGGAGAGAGAACGAGTTTTCTCACTCTGCTTTAGGTCCTAAGCGTAGGTGTTTCTTTTTGCTTGTTTTCATTTTCCTTCCTATTTCTATAGGGCCAACCTCTTGTCTTGGGGAGGGAAGAGTCTTTTGATGCCCTGCTCTAGGCCCCAAGTTAGATTTATTTCTTTCAAACCCTTTTGTGTTTTTTTGGGAAGCCCTAGCTTTTATCCTAGGGAGGGAGGAGTATTTTGATGCCCTACTTCAGATCTGGAAGTATTAGGTCTTCTCGGAGGTGTGTTTTTGTTTTTTCTTCTTGTCCTGGGGAGGGAGGAGTCCTTTGACGCCCTACTCCAGGCCCTGAACCCTAGATTCCTATTTTTTCTAATTGTCTCTCTTTTCGTAAGCTCTTTCATCTTAGGGAAGGAATGGTCTTTTGACACCTTTCTTCAAGGTTAGAGTGTTGTAAGTTGACACCAAAACTTTCTGTCATATCATCATTTGTATGAACACAGAACCAAATAAGAGGGGTAGAGGAAGAGCCCCAAAGAGGGGAGGACTAGACTTGGGAAGAAAGACTTACATCCAACAAATTATATTAAAAGCTGAATTAGAAGCATCCTCTCACACAGCCGTGAGACCAGGTGCAAAGAGAGTAAAATCTAAGGGACAGCTTGTATATCAACCAGTGTTATCTACAACATTCTTTGGTGATTCGACACAACAGCCCCCTCCAGAAATGGAGGAGACATCCAATAGTATACTTAACCAGGGGAACCCTACGCTGGTAATAGAAGGGGAAGAGGTTGCAAGTAGAACATCGACAGAGTCAGGTCACTCTAGTAAAGGAAAGGAGGTCATAACCGAGGGATCAGGTCATCAGGACGCAGGAGAAGGAAACATAAGAGCACTCACATCACTAAGGGACCGAGGAAGTGCCGTCAAAGCAACTCGAACCTGAGTGGTAAGGAACCCTTGACCATCTTCCACATAGCCTATTGAAATACCCAACGGTTATTGGAAGATATTTATGGCTCCTACAACCTCCACTATTGAGTTTCCAATCAGGATTTGGGAGCTAGTGCGCCCATGAAACCTATTCCATTAGCAGCCTTACCAAGCTTTCATGGGCTTGTTTCAGAAGACCCCGACATGTTTTATTCGAGTTTGGCATAGTGTTCCGGGGGTATGACTACATGACGGATGCCTAGAAGTTAAAAATTTTCCCTACTACACTAAAAGGGATAGCTCTGTGATGTTTCATGGGCCTTGGAGGAAGTTTATTTCCACATGGGATGATATGCGGACAATTTTTCTAGAAAAATAACAGGATCACTGCTGTTGGACACCTAATCCTAAGTGGGTTAGTGTGGAAGCTGATCAGACTAAGTAGTCCAAGGGACCTTGGGATGTGAATCCCAACGGTCACCAAATGTACTATAAATGTACATCTATTGTTAATAAAAAATGCAATGCATGCTTTATCTTTCTATTTTCTCTTGTTGTCCATGTCTGTTTAACATGGTATCAGAGCCATGATGTGTGGCCTGTGTAGTTGCCTTGAATAGTGCTGGCCTGTTTAATTCTGCCTACCTATTCTTTTGAATACCTCTGACTGTCATAAACGTTTAAAAGGAAAAAGAGCATCATTACACCTGCTCCTCTGTCCCACACCTGAAGCTGCATACATGAATGTAACGTTTGCCTGCGTGAAGACTGCGTACCTGACTCCTCTGCTGGCGCTGTCTGCTGTAGTACCTGCCTGAAGACTGCGTACCTGACTCCTCTGGCACCGCTGTCAGCTATGATAATGCCTCTAACTTGTCATTCATAATGCATTTTGAACCTGCAATGAGAACCTGCAAGGAGAATTGCGGTATGGTATGAGAATAATAACAATAAAAGTACAGGTATCGTGAATAACAAAGCTGGTGTCTGCAGCTCAAAGAATTGTGCTTCATATATGCTTCTCGATCTAGTTAACCCCGACCAGCAGAAGCCGAACTGATGAAGGAATAACTTGAGAAGTTTAATTTTGATTTAGTTGAGTTGTATAATACAGAATGCATAATAATTTGTGAGAATACACAGACGCAATTCATGTCTAATTTTCTGTATAACACTGTTTAGTTTCTCGTTTGGTTTCTCCGTTTTCAATTCCTGGCTTTCCACTGTCCATGGATTGCTGTCTGCCATAAGCTGGACACAGTAGAAAGGAGCCTACCCAATTCCATATGAAGCGCAATTTCTTTGAACAACACGAAATTATTACTGCGGGCGCTGACGAATTGTTTCACGAATTTGGTGTCCATTGGTCATCGGTTTCCACGTTGATTGAGTTGCAGACTCGAACTGCTTCGTCTATTGTGGTGATGGCAGAGACTGTTGGAGTCTGCATTCACAGAAAATATCTCGTCCCTCGAGCTAGAAGACGATTCCACAAAGAAAACGCATGCGTGATAACCTAATTAAAAAAAAGTGCCATGATGCCATCCACTCTAGGCTTAAGGATTTCTGAGCTTGGTCTTGGATCAGAGAGCTCGCCGGATAAGGGGAGCGGTTTGAGGCGTTTTATTCCTACTCACGCTTAAAAGTGGGCTGTTCACGCCTTTATTTAGATCACAATTTCTTAGTGATGAATCTTATTTCTTATTTATCATATTGTCCAACAGTTTTTGTTTTAAAGAATTTGTCTGCGCTGAGAAAAGATAGAATCCTCATGGTGCTGCTACCGGTAATGGAAATCGTGGTGGCCTCAACTGCACACGGGCTCTGTCATTGACATTTGCTGTGCCCACCTATCAAAGGATGGCAACCTTTCAGATACAGATAGTGCGTAGCGACAAATTTCTATAAAGTGTTGTTTGGATTACATGCAGGGTGTAGCAGACTAGCAACGTATTACACCACGTGTTGGGGGAGAGTTGCATTTCCAAGAACCGACCATCAAGTCAGTCTGCCTTGGAAACATAGTGCAAAGACTTGTGTATGCGAACACTACATATGATCAAGCGGAAACGTGAGTGGTGCATTAAATAAATTATAGTTATTTTTCAACATTGTATGTATTTCCTGCTATTGTGAAACTTTTGGTCTTCCGTCAACAATTTTATCAGAAGCTCTTGCAGTGAGATTTGAGTGTGTTCTTGCTATTGTGAAACTTCTGGTCTTCTGTCAACAATTTTATCAGAAGCTCTTGCAGCGAGATTTGAGTGTGTTCCTGCTATTGTGAAACTTCTGGTCTTCTGTCAACAATTTTATCAGAAGCTCTTGCAGCGAGATTTGAGTGGTGCAACGGGATTTGAGTTGTTTCCGTGTCCACCGCAGTCGAATACTTCATATAAATTGGAGCAAAATGCTCTTACTCTTGCCCATACAAATTCATGGTATGCAGCATAGCCCTCAGGATATCTCCAATCTAATATGTTCAAGTCCATGTATGATGTAACTGTAGATCTTCAAATCTGAATATAAAATTTGCAAAATACCATCATATCCCATACCAAAAGGGAGTGGAAATTGTCATTTAAGGAGGCCGTGGATAGAGTAGTTTATTTCCTGAACCTATAGAAATCAGTTGGATCACAAATCATATGTTTTTTAAAGAATAAACCTACAACAAGCCATGTACCCACTTGTTATGAAAACTGAAACTCAATAAAGCAGTGTAATTCTTGTTTGAATATTATGGAAATATTTCCAGTGGGTGAAATGTCTTAAGATGAAGATTTGATCAGCATTATGAAGTGAATTTGAAGCAATTTTGAAGACATTTTTTGGCAGTCATTCTAGGAGCAGTTTCTTCTAGAGATTTTGGAGCAGTTTCTTGTAGAGATTTTGCATGATTTCCATAGCAGCCAGATGCTCTGAAGTTTGAAGTTGAGGACAACACTCATCTTCACATTTATATATTTTTTTGCATTGGTCCTGCTCCATCAACCACTTTCGCGACATTGTTGCCACTTGACAAGCCCTTACAAGATCTTGTAGTAAGAGTAAAATATTATTTTTCTGTTGCTGTTGCCTCAGTCGTGTTTTTTAAGTGACTTGAAGAAAAATGACCAGACTTGAAGATGCATTAAAGCTATTGAAAATCCTAATTCATTCCACTGTTGATGAGATGGTCAAAGTTAACAAAGAAACTCTCTTTGACATCCAAACCTCTCTGCAAACTGCACATGAGAATATTGAGTTTTTGCAGCTTGAGACAAAGCTGCAGCAAGAAGAACTACAGTAATGGAGTCATCTTTCTGAACCTGTTTCTGTTCAGAAGATTGAAACAGACTCCCATAAACAACAAGTCAAT
>APFE030087863.1:11417-35589 GCA_000404065.3 Pinus taeda
AGAGCACATTCAGCCTAGTGCTGCCATGCATTTTTGCACATTTTTGTATTACAACTCTTTTCTTGGACTCATACATAACCC
Organism: Pinus taeda; assembly: GCA_000404065.3. Taxonomy (NCBI): domain Eukaryota; kingdom Viridiplantae; phylum Streptophyta; class Pinopsida; order Pinales; family Pinaceae; genus Pinus; species Pinus taeda. The sequence goes on from APFE030087863.1 coordinate 11,499, forward strand.
TTTGGATTAAGGGGGGGAATGTTGGACACCTAATCCTAAGTGGGTTAGTGTGGAAGCTGATCAGACTAAGTAGTCCAAGGGACCTTGGGATGTGAATCCCAACGGTCACCAAATGTACTATAAATGTATATCAAATTGTTAATAAAAAGGCAATGCATGATTTATCTTTCCTATTGTTTCTCGTTCACCATGTCTGTTTAACAACTGCAAATCTCGGAACATCAAAGAGGAAATTTTTAATTTCACACAAAAAGAAGATGAGAGCTTGGAAGACTGTGTGGAACAGTTTAAGTATACATTACAGAGGTTAGGTCACTCCAACCTGGATAAGGATATTTTAAAAATTATCCTCCTCCGAGCTTTTTTTGAGGAATCTTTGGAATTATTGAACATCGTGGGAAAGGGAGATATATCGAAGGAAACCTTCGAGGTTATCTGTGAACTATGCATTCAATTCTCAAGAGGGCTCGCAAGAAATAGACAAGGGATTCACTCAAGAAAGGTATCTTTTGGAGGTGTTACGAAGGTAGAAATTGGAAACTTGCTGGACAACTTGAGAACGGATATCCTGATTACTTTGTTAGCACAGATGGACATGCTACAAGTGAAACAGAAGTAGCTGGAACTAGACAGGACCATGGCAATATTCTACCCAAAGTGTAGAAAGAAGCATCTAGAGAGGGAATGTCCATTGAACTCCATAAAGGAATGCACAATTTGTGAATTAAACCATTCAACAAGCTCATACCCCTCCTTGCCAAGCCTGAAAGTAGTGTTTCAAGGGACATGAGAAGACATGGAGAGTTGTACCTCATGGGGTCTAAAAAGCCATGGCAGCCTCGACCACCAATGGGGAATCAAGGTATGTACTCAGAACCATCTCAAAATTTCAGTAATTTCAATATGAATCCTTAGTCCATGCCCTATCCACCCATGTGGCCACAATACTAGTTTCCACCTTGGCAGCAGTGGAACCCTCAAGGTGGTTTGACCTCCCCATGGGCTCCAACTTGGCGAGGATCTTCTCCTAGGCAGCTTCCTCAGCCGATGCCACAACACCAACTCCAACTTCCCTCTAATGTGTCCCCTAGTAGTCAACTTGTCTGTCCCTAGCTTCCCATCCAACCCAACCCGAATCCTAATAATAATAAAGGATTTCATCAAACTGACACTCTCAACTTACCCTCATATAGCATTTCCAACATAGAATATTATGAATTTAATTTGCGATCAAGTTAGACAATCTATGCTCAACCTCCACCAGTTATCATTAAACAACTTAATAGTGAGGGTAAAGAGTCAGAATTAATTAACAGGGAACCAAAACAAACTGATAGAATTTAAGCATCTCCTGCAAAACAGCATCAAACTGAGCCACCCCATCGAGAAAGACTAACTTTGATTAAATCAAGTCCTCGGGTTGAATTTGACTTGTTAGGTGAATTACAGAACTTATTTGTCAAAATTCCCCTGTTACAAGCTATGAAGGATGTACCAATATATGCAAAGACTCTTAGGGAATACTGTTCTAAGAAGCCTACAAAGAAATCCAAATACCCCCTTACTATTCATGTTATGGGAAAATTATCAGATTTTATGATGGGAAAGTAAATGCTTGTAAAATATGGAGATCCAGGGAACCCAATTTTGATAGTACATATTAAGGGGGTAGAAATTCCGAATGTGCTGGTAGATCTGGGTGTTGCCATCAACGTTATCACCACTGAAACTATGCATACATTAGGTCTTTGTAATTGAAAGCACACACCTACAGTGTTAGAACTAGCAGATCGATCTACAGTAAAACCTGTAGGGAAGTTAGAAGATGTAATAATTTTGGTGGATTCATGGCACTATCCCATAGATTTCCTTATACTGCATAAACAATCTTCAGTTGGTGGCCATCCCCTGGTTTTAGGTAGACCATGGTTGGCTACTGCAGATGCTTACATTGGGTGTCATTTAGGGCACATGGTCATTTCAAATGGGCATAAAACTAAGAATTTAGTGTTATATCCACATGCAGAACCAAACCCATCTACAAAACTAGAAGGTAGCAAGATAATCTTATCCAGGAAAGATCCTGAAATGGAAAATGAGGAATTAAGACCAGTCCTTACAAGCCCTCCAGTTAAAAATGGAATTGGAAGATGATGTAAGCACCTCCTTTATGGATGATCCTTGCTCCATTTCCAAGCCAAATAAACAAATCCTAGAATCCATCCTAAGATGTGAAATTCAGGAAACTATTGAAACAACAAAGGGATCTGAAGAGCTACCCGTGGTTGCACCCGATGGAAGTATCCTAGTAGAATTAGAACCAGGAAAGACCCTGAACATTAACCCTGACCTATCAAAATCCCAGAAGAAGCAACTTGTAGATGTCCTTCGAAAGCATAAAGAAGCCTTCACCTAGGATTACTCAGACATGAAGGGGATTCCTACTAATTTATGTACCTACCATATATATATTAAGGAAGATTGCCGTCTTGTGAGACAACCTCAAAGAAGGATGAACCCTGCATTGAAAAATGTTGTGAAAGAAGAACTTAAAAAATTACTGGACGTAGGTTTTATTTACCCCATCTTAGATAGCCAATGGGTTTCTCCATTAGTAATGATCCCCAAGAAAAATGGTAAATGGCGAATATGCGTGGATTATATAGAATTAAATAAGGCAATGCAAAAAGATCATTTTCCTTTACCATTTATTGACCAAGCTTTGGACACATTGGCTAGAAAACAGTTCTTCTCCTTTATAGATGGATTTAGTGGGTATAACTAGATCCATATAGCTCCTAAAGATCAGGACAAAACTACTTTCACATGCCCTTGGGGAACATTCACATACCGGGTCCTTCCTTTTGGCTTGTGTAATGCACCTGCAATGTTCCAAATGGCAATTTTGGGGATCTTCTCTGATTTGGTGGACGATAGTGTTGAAATTTACATGGATGACTTTACTCCATACGAGGATTCATTTATATAAGGGTTGAGAAATTTAGAGAAAGTTCTTGAAAGGTGCATACAGGCGTGAGTCTCCTTGAGTACGGTAAAATGCCATTTCATGATGGAGGAAGGAATTGTTTTGGGACAATTGCTCTCGGCTGAAGGAATCCGGATGGATCCGGCTAAAATAAAGGTAATTCTGCATTTTCCAACACCCAAAACACCCACGCAGGTACGCATATTTATTAGGTGTGCCATTATTACAGGCGCTTTATAGAAAATTTTGCTAAAGCAGCACATCCACTTTTTCAATTGCTGACAAAAGATTCAGATTTTGTGTCAACAGGTGACTGTGATGTAGCCTTTATGAAAATTAAAGAATTGGTCTGTAGTGCTCCGATCCTTAGAGGGCCAGACTGGGCATTACCTTTCCATATTCACACGGATGCTTCCTAGACAGCGGTTGGTGCAATATTAGGACATCAAGAGGACAGGGTACCATATGCAGTTTACTATGTAAGTAAGAATTTGGCCCTTGTTGAATTAAATTACACAGTGACTGAGAAATAGTTCCTTGCTATCATCTACGCCATAAACAAATTCTGGCATTACATTACCGGGTATCCTACCATTGTACATACTGATCCTGCAAGTATCAGGTATTTAATGAATAAACCTGTTACCCCTGGTTGTATTACAAGATGGCTTTTGCTACTACAAGAATTTGACATTACTATAGTAGATAAACCAGGGAAGGACAATGTGGTTGTAGATTTCCTGTCTAGGATAGAAAATGATGGTAAGAATACACCAATTGAAGATAATTTTCTAGATGAACATATTTTTGCAGTTTTTGCTAACACTCTGTGGTATGCAGATATTGCTAATTATCTTGCTACAGGGAAGGTGCCTTGTCATTTGTCATATAAGGATCAGAGGAAGATTATTCATCATAGTACCCGATATTCATGGATGGCGGGGTATATCTTTCATACAAGGGTTGATCAACAGATTCAACGTTGTGTGGCAGAGGATGACATCTATGAGATATTAAAGGTTTCCATGATGGACCTTGTGGAGGAAATTTTACAGATAAAAGAAAAAGCCACAAAGTTCTACAAATGGGATACTACTGGCCTGCCATCTTTCGTGATGCTTGGGATTATGTCCGTAGATGTGATCATAGCCAATTGATGGGACAACTTGGGAAAGCAAATGAAATGCCTCTACAGCCCCAGATAGTCCCTAAACCTTTCAAGAAATGGGCCATCGATTTTGTTGGACCTTTCAACCCACCTTCTCATTAGAAAGCTTACATCTTGGCCTGTACTGATTATGTGACTAAATGGGTGGAAGCCAGAGTGGTCACGAGAGAAACAAAGAAAGTAGTGGCAGACTTTCTTTTTGAAGAAATATTTGCTCAATATGGTACTCCAAGGGAAATTGTGTCATATGGAGGAGCGCAGTTCACATCTCACATGATAGGGAAGCTAATGCAGAAATACGAGGTTAAACACAGAGTGACAACCCCTTATCACCCCCAGGTGAATGGACAAGTAGAAATTACAAACAAGATATTAGAAAACATCTTGACAAAAATAGTAGCAAGTCATCGCCAGGACTGGGCACAAAAGATTCTAGAAGATTTATGGGCATATAGAACAACAAGGCGGAAAACAACCGAGTTTTCTCCATTTGAGTTAGTCTATGGGAAATCCTCCTTGTTCCCAATAGAATTTGAGATGAACATACTCAGAACAGCTTTAGAAGTAGGCTTAGATTTATGAGAAGCATAAAAACACTGACTGGAACAACTGAATGAGTTGGACGAGATTCTATCAGTAGCTGTCTAGAAAACCACTATTGTTCAACAATAGAGAATGAAATGGCATGATAAATTTATCAAGAGCAAGGTGTTTCATGTAGGGGATTGTGTCACTTTACGACTCCCAGTTTAAAGATTTCAAGGGCAAGCTTCGCACTCATTGGATGGGACCGTATGAATTGGACGTAGTGTTCGACAATGAAGCGGTTAGAATGATTACAATAGACGGGAATCATACTTCATTTTTAGTAAATGGACACCATCTAAAGCTATACCACCTTCCAGCCTCTAGAGATGCCTTTGTCAAACATCTTTCTGATTCATCTGGTTTAATGGTTGTTGGTATAAAGGACACTCTCACTCTTCTCTAAAAAAAAATGAATTTTCATTACTCACTTGTTTGTATTTTGTAGGAATAAAAAGGAATACAACCAGGAGAAATGTAACACTCGGTGTTGTTACTCGGCTGCTATCGTTACTCCACTAGTGTTGTTACTCTGCTGGTGTCATTACTCCACCAGTGTTGTTACTCTGTTGGTGTTGTTACTCCGCAACTGCCATTACTCTGTCGGTGTTGTTACTCCGCAATTGTTGTTACTCCGCTGGTGTTGTTACTCCACCAATGTTGTTACTCCGCGACTATTGTTACTCTGCCGGTGATGTTACTCCGCAACTGTTGTTACTCCATCGGTGCTGTTACTCCACAAATTCTGTTACTCTGTCGATGTTGTTACTCCCCCAGTGCTGTTACTCTGCAATTGTTGTTACTCCGCCGTTGCTATTACTCCGCCGCTGTTGTTATTCCTTGTTGCTGTTACTCCCTACTGTTGTTACTCCATGTTGCTACTACTATGTCAGACATTTTGTTGTTACTCCACCACAAGGTAGGTTCCCAGGTACGTCTTCGCTGACTTTTATGGATTTAATTAAAATATTCCAAAAGATATCAGTATGTGTCGCAAATGGCCGTAATTAAGTTGGGGGTCCCGTCATAATAAACGATAGCATACCAACGAAAATGCATTCATGTCACACAATTCACACCAAACTAAATCTAATGATTACGGCATTTCATAATCACGACCTTGACGCATTGGAATGCGTATTCATACGCAAAAAGTCACAATCGGTCACCTCCCCAACCCGCCACATTAAACCACTAAAACTTTCCAATCGTACTATCATAACTCGCCAATATTCTTTGAGATGTCTTCAGACATACTAGTACTGTACCATCCTTTTCCCCGAAGTGACCATGACATTATTACTATTGCCAACAGTTTGGGTCCCTGTCATTTTCCCCTACCAGCTAACTGTGTTTGTTGTTCTGATCCTGCCTCTATAGTGATGGGTGGACGGTCTGTGTGGCATGAGCTAGAAGACACAACAGGAGTTTGGAACAGTCAGGAGGCATGGCAGGTTTCTAAAAATGTGGGTTGGGATGTCTACTTTGACAAGTTGAGAGGGTCTAATGAGGAAGTTGCAGTAGAATTTGCACTCAACTTGGAAGAAGGAAGTTCTCAGGTTGATAGGATAGAAGTCCCTATTACAGAAGAAACCATTGAAGAAGTTAGTGGGCTCCCTCAAAATGGATAGAGATGGTTTTCAAGGAAGACTTCCCTCCCGGGGTTTCCCGAAGTCCTTTTGTAGGTAGGAGAAAGCATCACCCAGAAGGGTCAAGGATACGACGAAACTCGTTACCACATCCACAGGGAGAGGTAGTAGAGTTTGTCATCAAATATACAACTTATGAGGGGAGATACTCCACTCTGTTTAAATACCATCTTCAGATATTAGCTCACCTTCGATTCCATCAAGCAGAGGCCTTTTCATTAAATGTGCCTTATTTCTTACTAAGGAGTCTTCAGCTGATGGCACATTTGGGTCAATGGTCACGCTAGGTGATGGCGATTGTTACCCATCACGGGCTAGTCCAGCTACTGGTAATGAATGCAATTAGATAGATTCTGATTCCGTGGGAGATATTTCAGGATTCCACAGAGGAAGAGATAGCAGCCGCTATGGCCACCAGGGAAGATGAACCGGAAGAAATGGAGGAAGAAAATGTAGAAGAAGATGACTATGTTGACCAAGAGGAGCTAGAAGAGATGGAAATGGAAGCTGAAGAATTTGAAGAAGAGGCTGCTCCCCAAGAGCAAGCTACAACTGCAGAATCGATGGAAGACGTAGGAGTCGACACAGAAAGGCCCACTAGTACCGTGGCCAAGGCTGATCCACAAGAACCAACCTCGACTATGGAGATAGTAGAGCAAATCAATAGCATGCCAACAATAGAGGAAGTACCACAACAAGCAAGGACAAGAGAATTGGTCAATATTGCGGCCGAAGGTGCCCCACAAGGACCTCCTACCACCGTGGAGCCAATGAAGGAAGACAACACGAATGAAGAAGAGGTCGTGACCACCCTAACCATAGGACCAATGGAAGAGGATGAACCAAGACAAGAAGAGCTCGAAGCTGGGAGAACCATGGGACTTATGGAGGAAGCTCTGGAAGAACTAGGCATGAGGATGGCGCTACTCCACAAGAACCAGCGTCAACGTCGGGACCAAACACTGAAGAGCTCTGCTAGTTTCATTTATCTCTTCTATCCCAAGAGAAGCAAGAGTATCGCATTCCCCTCGATGCATAGAAGAAGATATCGTCATTCCCCCTACCTTGAATTTATCATGAAGACCACAACCGGGTGGGACAGATGCTACCTAGGAAACAAACACTCTGAAGCCTGAAAGGAGAAAAGAGGTAGATATCATTAAGGCAGGGGAACTTGAAGAGGTTCCAACAGACATTTCAACAGGTGATCATCTTACAAGGGCACCACCATTTGTGGTGATACCCCAACAAAAGGAAGCAACTATTGGTGAAGAGGAGGGACCAAGCAAAGTGGTCCCGACGAATGAGACAATGGTAAGGCCAGGTGAGAAGGCCATAAAACAAGAAATAATCAAGGAAGGATAGGTAGTGGAAGGAAATCTGACAATCAGAGTAGCGGAAGTTGTCCTAGGGGATTTACCTCTAGCTGAACTAGTTGCCAAAGTTGAAGAAGTTTTGGTTAAGAAAGAATGGGTGGATCTATGTGAACAACGAAGACTACCTATCAAACAAAAATACCAGCTGCAATTTAGAGAAACAATGCAGCTTAAGATGGAGGTTAGGAAATTAAGGAAGCAAGTACATAAATTGCAGAAGAGGGTGAAGAGATACAAGTGGTAGGCCAAAATATCCAAAGCCACAGCAGTGGAAGTAGGGACTTAGGTGGACCAAGTAGCCACAACCTCTGCTGCCAATCAAATAGACCCGTTTGAGCAACTGTTTGAAGACCACGAATATGCCCTAATAGCCAAAGTGTAGAAATGGAAATCCACTGCAGCTCGGTACCAAAGTGAGGTCAAAAGAACTCAGGAACGAGCCTCCATAACCATTTTTGAATATGTGGAGCATATAGATGTCATGAGATTGAGGCATGCGAAGCAGCAGCTCAAAATGGAGCAGCTAGAAAAGAAAGTGGAAAAGTTGAAAGCTGATAAGGAGCAGATGTTTAACTTAGCACGAGAGGTCATGGCATGTTGTTCCCCTGCTTCTTGTTATTATTTATTGTTGCATGAACATTTTCTTTTATTCTGCATGGAGAAAATCAAGAATGAGATCAATTATGAAATAGAGGATGGTGTACAATTCCTCCCAATATTGGTGAGCCATGACATGCTAACTCAGCATTTGATGTGTGAGCTTTACATGCATGGGTATCTATTGTGCCTAGATAGAGAATTCAACCTGGTCGCATATGTGGGAGACATTAATTTAAGGGCTCTCACTTCTTACACTTTTAATCAGATCAGTTGGTAGAAGGCTTTTAATAAATTTGAGTCCAATCAGGTTACAAAGCCATTTATAGTAAGAGGAGAACATGAAAGGTCAATAACCATGTTCACTAAACGCAACACCATTTTGGAAATTGAGGCAAATAAGGAAAGGATGATAAGGAAACAAAAATGGTGCCTTCATCTTTATGTCAGACAATTAGTCATATTTCAAGATGAAGCCCTTGATTGTTGTCAGAAAAAATGGATGATGTCACCTACAGCTGTCTGGAACAGGGAACTGTTTGTAGGACTGAATTTTGCATGAGCACTAACCAGAGTGCCCAAGTATGTGGCATATGCCCAAGCATGCAGGGTTCAGTGGATGGGAATCCGGTTGCAGTTCCCCATCATCTAGTTGCTAGTGGAAGATTACACCCCAGCATATAATGTTCCAGGTGATTGGTGGAAGGAAATCCTCCTCTCAGAGGGTTTCAAGGTTCCAGGGACAGAGATGGGTGAAGAGTATAATCTCGCTCAGCTCTAGGAAGCTAACAGTCTACATAACCCAGACCTGCAAAGGCAGCGAACTGCATGAGGACATCTAGAAGGCTAGTTGGGGGGAGATGTTGGGCACCAAATCGGGCTATCTTTCCATTGCATTTCTACCCCTCTTTCTACCCTTTTTGCACTTATTCATTCATATTTACTATGCTAAACCCGCAAGGTAATTACCCCTTTTTATGTCTGTTGGAATACTTTATTAATGAAGTAAAGTCATGGGGTTTTGCCTATTCAAAGCACTAAAACACATGTTTGACCGCAGCTCTCGGAGGACAGGTACCGATCTTTCAGCATGCTGTAGTAGATCCACAATTCACAACAACTACCATCCATAAGGAAGCTGTGTAGCTGGAGTCACAGATCCTTGAACCATACTTGGATAATTCTCTGATCATGTCGATCCAGTGTCGGTGTTGTTCTGGACTAATGTGTATTTCTGGGTATATGGTTACCAGGCTTTGGGGAAAGACGTTGTTCTCCTTCGCTATGTATAAAAGATAGGATATTCCTGTAAAAGGGGATCATCGTCCCTTCGATACTGTAATAGTTCTTTTCCAGTTAATAAAACAACACTTCTTTTGTTGCTCCATTCTTCGTTGCGATTAATGCAACCCTGATCAGAGAGTTAGGCCCACTCTTATGATCAGATGTTGTGTATTTCTTGTGTGTGCATCATTTATTGTTTCATGGTTACTATTACAGATTGTTAATTCTTGCAATTTCTTTTATTAAGTACTGTAGTAAGTTTCAGTCTTACAACAATGTTTTGAATATTAGTCACAAACCTTTGGTTGGTAACGAATGGTAACCTTGCCCCTGCACGTTGCCTTGAAAAGGATACGCACCTGGATTGATAAATTAATGTAGGAAAAGGGTGAATAGATTGTTCATACCTGGACACCAACAACGGGACTATAGAGGCCACATTTAACCAAATTAACACCTTATGGTACCCTTAGGATGGTCTACGGGGTGGATGGGGGTGTTATACTCTTTCCCACCCCCATATATATATACATATTAGATAAAACATAAATATGAGGGGAGAAATATTAGAGAAAAACAATGGTGTAGGAAAGGAGAAATATTAAAGAAGGAATAAATCAAATGTTCCTCCCCACCCCCAAAATTATGCTTTTATGTTTTCTCTAATATTTCAGTAAGAGTGGGGTTTTGGGGAAATATCAGATTTATGTTTTCTTTAATATTTACACCTTCCCCCCAGTGCACCCATCAATTTTCGTAAATGAATAGTATATCTAGGCTCTTGTGGTCTCCTCTTAAAATGCATATAGTTCTTTCTTAGTTTCAATGCTTGATCCTCCTCAATATTCTATTGTTGTCAACAAACCATTGGATGACCTTCTCTCTATAGGTATGGAAAATAGCCCCCCTTTCTCCCTTGCAATTACTAAATTTTCTCAACATTTTTCTTGTCCCCTATAGGTATCTCATTCCCTTCCCCAATCATTTGGTGAATGGATGACCTCTCTCATGGGAATTTCCCTCCCTATATCCTTGTCACTTATTTCCTACAAGCCCCCAAACCCTTACTTTCCCTCCACCCCACTACAAACTGTAGCTTGCTTTTAGATTTTCCAAAAGTAAATATCACATCCAACTGCCTACCATTCCTCCTATTACAACGTATTCTCCCAATCTTCCCTTGACAACATATTTGTCTCAATGTCCTCTTAGAATACTCTAATTGATGAAGGAGTTGGTTTGGGCTCATTTGAGGATGATCCCCAAAACCCTCAATGTGTGGAATAAAATATTTTCTATCCATTTTCTACGAAAATGAGGATTTGGAAATTTAGTCTAGGACACAAAAGTTTATAATTGGGGCTCATAGAGAAAATTCCCCACATAGGGTGTTCGAATGAAAATCATGTCCTTTAATTGTAGTGTTTTTTCAAATCCCTAAAACAAATGACCTTTATGAGATTACTCGAGGTTTGATCCCCTTAGATATTTTTCCTATAGGAAACTACGGTGGATAATGGAGAAGTGGACACTTTCTTACAAACATCCTTCTAATATTGTCCTTCATGTCCATTGATGTAATCGACATATCATGCGACCTCTTATCTAGATGGAAAGAAAACTATTTTTGTGTCTATATACTTCATATATCCATTTTGGGTCAGATTTAGAACTTCATTCCACTAAGTATGCATTCTCTTTCACATGTCTAAACTTGTATTTTCCTTATGTTTACAAAATCTTCTAGTTCTCCACTCTGAGATATCCTACTTTTGATTTGGGAAAAAATACAATTAGAGGGGATCCATATTTTACACTTGGGGTTTATGATATTTAGGGATCCTCTACACAACATAATCCTCTCTCATATTTCCTGATTGAAAATCTAGATCATGTCGAACTTTGATATACTACCCTTGAAGTTGGTCCCAACATAGAACAATAAAAAAATAGGGGAGGTTGACATACAAAAAAGGTTGTATTGTTTCCTCATATCTGATGATTTTGGACTATAGATTCCATCTATAATGGGCCTTTGTGGGAGGCTACTCAAATCACTAGCCCATCATCCTGGATCTTGAACCTACCTCACAATATCCTCTAAGCGTATTCAATTTGAATGCACATTTGCTACAAGATCCTTCCCTTGAATAAATAAATAAAATCTAGTGCCATTTCAACCCAAATTTGAGGGATCCCCTTCAATACAGTTAAAAAAAGAAGGAAAAGACTCTCAAAAGAACCCATCATATCTTAGGGTAAAATGAAAAGGAATATGAAAATAAGACCCTAATATATATTGAATATAAATTAAGAGAATTTCTAAATGGCTATGACCCAGATTCCCTCTTGGAGGATAAAAAATTAATATAAAACACCTAGAAAATCAAAGAATAAGAATTATTTTGGACAAAGACAGAGTGGAGATTAAATATAAGATCCCTTTCATTACAAGAAGGAGACGATAATACAAATTATTTCCATAGAATTGCAAATAAAACAAAATAAAACAAAACTACCTGGAAAATCATCAAACAAGATGGGTTGAAGGCCATATACTTCAAATACATTGAAAATCATGGATGCCAATATATTATGGGGATCTTCCATCAATATTGCAGAGCTACAATTAAGTAGATCCTTAGCGTAGTAAGCTTTTTCCCTAGTTTAATAAATTAGGGAGAATGATGTTCTTATCAAATAAATTATAAAAGAGCCCTTCACAAGTTCTAAAAAGGAAAAGACCTAGCTCTTGAAAACATTCCCATCAAATTTTATTAGCGACACTAAGATTTCATTAGTGATGATTTTATTAGTGATGATCTAAGGGTCACTAAATTCTCCAGAAATTTTGGAAAAAAACATGGCCCTCTTTAATGCCACTTTCATATATCTCATCCCAAAATTGGACAACCTAACTTATTTTGAACTCTTCAGGAATAGTTCCCTCTAAAACTCCATCTACAATATTTTTTTTAATTATTTCTCTCCAACTAAAATCCATTCTTTTGAAGCATATTTCACTTGAATAGTTTGGGTTTCTCAAAGATTAACAAATACATGATGTTACTAACTAGCCCAAGAAGGTATGTAATCTATACACACAAATCATTAGAGAGAAGTAATATAAAGTAGATATGTCAAAATCCTTTGATAGGGTCATTTGGCTCTACCTTAGACTCTTCCTACTACATTTAGGATTTTGTCATTCCTTTGTCTTTTAGGTAATTAGGTTCATTAGCTCCTCCTTTTTTACCTTATTGGTCAAGGGTTTTCCTCCCCGTTTATCTATCCTGAAAGAGGGATTCATTAGGGATGTTCGTTGTCCCCTCTTCTCTTCCTACTTATTGCCAAAGGTCTCAACAAACTTATTTTAGATGCAAAGCAGAAAAATATTTTCAATGTTATCTCCACCAACCATCATTGCTCCATATCTCATATGCTATTTGTGGCTTACATTCTTATTTTGTTCGATGGTTATTCAAGCCATATAAATAACTTGAATTAAATCTTGGAAACATTATCCTTAACCACTATTATGGTTATAAACCATATAAAATCCCATGTATGAAAGAGGATTAGTAAAGGAAGAAGTATCAGTCATTGAATACACTCTTTATCATAGTTTCAAAATTTGGGAAGAGAGTTAACATACTTTGGTTGTTTGCTCAAAAAAAATTACTACTTCAAATTTGAATAACATTGCTGATTGAAAATATTGAAAAAGGAGTTATATTTCGATGTAAGAGATGGCTTACTCAAGTAGGTAGATTTGTTCTATGAAAATCTATTAATGAATCCATTCTAGTCTACTAGGCTTCCCATTAAAGATTCCCCATAGGCATCTTTCATAAAATGAAAACAATTATCATTTCACTTACTATTGGATGGTAAGTTCAAAATCAAACCTTTTTCTCTTAGGGTGTGGAATTCAATTGAAGTGTTAGAAAACCTACAATGGTTCTCAAAATCCTTAGTAGCCAAAGGTGTTTAGAAAATAATTCAAGGATCTCGGCTTTGTGAACAAGTGATGGTTCAAAAATGCATCCATCCATCCTCCATTTTTGAATGGATTAGATCCCAAGTAAAATCCTCATAAAATGGTTTATTTTTTTTTAAGGGAATTATTCATACCTTTATTCGTATAGGAAGTGGCCTATGATGGAATCTGAGGAGTGGATTTAATGTAGTAAAATACCATTAGATATGATGCCAAAAAATTCACCACCTCTAGATCCACTAGTTCAAAAATTAAACGAGGAAGGATTCCACACTTTGAACCAAATATCAACTAGAGATTACGTAAAAGGATAACATGATTGGATCTCTTCAATAATTTTAAATTTGCAAAATGAGTTTGTGATGGAATAGGAGAATTGCACTCGAGACTAAAGTACTTCTTGGTTACATTATATATAAATGAAGATATCCTTATTTGGTCTCCTATCCCTTTTGGAGTTTACTCCCCAAATTGTGGATATCTTTTCGTGGCCCAAAGATTAGGGCCTTGGGAACCAAATTGGTAGGGAAAAAATTGTGGAATCTAAACTTCCCACCAAAAAATACACTTCTTATGTGGATTATTAGTCAAAATGAATATCCCACTTTGTACATTCCATATAGAGTATCCTTGTTTGTTCCTAGTAGATGCTCATTACGTATCTCTAATTCTGAAATAAATGCACACCTATTCATAAACTTCCCCTTTCCACAACTAGTTTGGAAGGAAATAAGAAATCAAGAAGGTCCCTTTTATTCCTAGAAAGTATTAATATTGGAGACCATCTAAAGACATGCCTTCATACAAGTCATAAAACTCATCAACAATCACTCCCCTTAGTTGTGGCATGGACTATCTGGGTAGAAATAAATCAATCTATCTTTGAAAATCAAGGTCCCTCTTATCTAAAGATTTCTTTGCATAGCTTGGCATTATTGAACACCCTAGTTTCAAGACAAATACTTTCTCTATCTTATCCACCAAATGAGATTGAAATACAAAAGGATTATTTGTGGTCATTCTTTAATGGTGTTGCACAATCTAACCCTCAAAGGGAAGGTGTTGGTGGTATAATTTATTTGGAAAACACATAATTTCTCACCTTCTCCGCAAACACTGGCTCAGTTTATCTCCAACAACCTTTCTAAACTATTTTGCCTCAAAATTATCATTTAGCTTGTTAGTCATCAAAGGATAAATTCTTTATATATTTATGGGAATTCTTAGGTAGTTATAAAATGCATGAAAGGATCAATACAAGTGAGGAATTATACACTTTTTCTTCTATATCAACAAATGTTATAGTGAATCCACCTTTTTTCTTACATCACTTTTGATAGTATTTATAGGTCAAGAAAGAGGCAAGAATACTCACTCTTAAAAAAAGGATTGGAAATGGACAAAGGAACATGGAAAATCACTAAAGATAAGGAAGGTCAACAAATTTTTTTTTCTTAACCCTTAGATCTAACTAACGATTCCTCATATTCTTGAATGTGCGTACACACACATTTATTTATTTATTTTCATATTTACTTTCTTGTATGTACATGGGAATCACATAGTGATATACCTACCCACTTGTTCTTATTTTTTTTTTTTTTTTTATAAAAAGCATATTGTGAAAATGAAAAAATATCATAATATATTACCACACTTCTTTATAACATGAAAAAAAAAAACTTTTTGTATTAGTAGCAAAAATACATAGTTCTTTGGAGGAAGCATAAATCCACAAGAATGCCTTTTGTCATATGCGAATGCAATTTTTCCTTTATATAAATAAAATTACAAATGTTTTTCTTTGAAGAAAAGTCAATTCATAAGGCGTGGGGTGATGAGAAATATTAGAGAAAACATTTCGGTTGGGGGAAATACCAGACTTATGTTTTCTTTAATATTTCCCCACCCTCATCTATATGTTCTTATTTTTTCAAATAATTATCCTTATCCCTAGCCCCCTCATATTTATATTATCTCTAATATTTTTCTCTACCCATATCCTTATGTTTTCTCTAATTATCCCTCTACCCACCCCTATGTTTTTTCTTAACATAACCCAACTCATAAATATATATATATATATATATATATATAAATTATATATATATATATATTATAATATAATATATATATATATATATATATATATAATATATATAATATATATATATTGAGAATGAGGGGAATATTAGAAAAAACATATTTGATATTATTGATGAAAGGAAATACTTGATAAAAACATACTTAGTGGGGGTGGCGGGTGATATTAGGGAAAATATAAATATCTTTTTTGTAATATTTTCCCCACCCTCACTATATGAGGGTGGGCGGAAGTATTAGAGAAAACATAAATTAAGGTGAGAGTGTGAGAAAATATTGGAGGTGGAGGGAAATATTAGAGAAAATATTTTTATGTTTTCTGGAATATTTACTTCACACATACACATATAAGAGGGTGGAGAGAAATTTTAAAGAAATTATTGGAAATGGGGGGAATAGTGGGATATGGGTAATGCTGAAAAAACATAAATTATATATGATTTTGTTTTCTCTGATATTTTATGACACTTCATCTCCACTCTATTGGTTGTTGATATTGGAACCCAATACCAGATATGGTAAAAATATTTCACTCACTCTCAATTTTAAATAAAGTATTTACATGTCCATATGAAATAAGATAAACTTATATCAACTTTTGAAATTCCTTTAAAGTAATTAAAAAAAACAAATAAATTAGATAATATTTATATTTCAATATTCAATTAGATAAATAAATAAACTATTTTAATATTGATGTTAGCTAATTTTATTTAATTTTAACTTTAGAAAGAACATATATATATATATAATATATATATATAATATATATATATATATATATATATATATATATATATTGCAATAAAATATTTCAATGTGCAAAGAGAGAAATTCATCTTAACAATCCTATATAAGTCTTTCTAGAAACAATTTTTAAGTCCACCATGGAAAAAGAAATCAATGGTTGCCTCCTCTTCTTGGATATTCTTATTTCTAAGAATAAGGACGGTTCCCTCTCCCACTCAGTGTTCTGGAAGAAAACTCATATTGAGCAGTATCTTCATGCCGATTCCCATCATTTCCCCACTCAAAAATTGGGGCTTCTTAACACCCTCGTTGCTCGTGCCCTTAGGATTTCTGATATTAAGAGCTTCGATAAGGAAAAATCTCGTCTCCTTAATGTCTTTGTGGAGAATGGCTATAGTAGGTGCCTAGGTTAGAAGGCTTTTCTTAAAGCCTCTAAAAAATCGATTGTTAGAAAAGAACCTAAAGAACACATGCTAGGTTTCCATTTTTCCTATGTCTAGGGAACCATAAACAAGATTGCTCGTATCCTTAAGAAGTATAATATTCCCTCAACCTTTAGGCCCCTCAACACCATTCGTAAATCCCTCCGATCGGTAAAAGATCCCATTGACCCTAAGGACATGAAGGGTGTCTACTTGATCCCCTGTTCTTGTGGGACCCCCTATATCGGTGAAACTGGGCGCTCCATTCATCAAAGGATAAATGAACATGCAGCTAACTTAAGACATGGAAGAACCAAGTCTTCAGCGTTAGTAGAGCATGCGGAAAAGACCAAGCATCATGTTTGTATTAAGGAGGCCAAGGTTATTACCAGGGTTGCCCAATTCCATCACTGTAAATTCAGGGAAGTGATTGAAATTGAAAAAAGGCCTAATAATCTCAATAGAGATGATGGCTGGAAGATCAGTTGTTGCTATATCTCTGCCCTTTCTTCTTAGTCTTGTCAAGGTTTCCCCTTTTTCCTGGTTCCTTCTCCTTAAAATCTATCTTTTCCTTCTTCCTAGGGTTCTCCTTTTAGTTATATTTTCTGTGATTGTCTCGTTCCTGTCCTCCTTGTTTTTTTTTCAAAAAAAGAAGAAGAAGAAGAATAGAATAAATAAAAATAAAAATAAAAATTGACATTCATTTTAATTACTATTTCCTTATCAGAAATTTCATGTATATGATTATTCCTATTTGTTAATAAGTTTCTATTTGTACTATAGTAATAAAATAAAAATAAAAATAGAAATATAGATCTATTTTAATGAATACTCATAATTTATTCCATTAAATCATAATTATAATTAATACATAAATGATAAATAATTAAATAAACTAATATATAAATTCGTTTTCTCATCCCTAGCAATTCAATTGATTAAATAAATTAAGAATTAAGTAACTTAATATAATAATTAAAATATTATAATATATAACATTCTATTATATAAAAACCTTTTTATGTATTTGATTAAATAAATTATAAATAGCTTAGATTGAATAATTATAACCTAAAAAATATATTAAGATGATTAAATTGAATACTTTACATATCAAGTATTATTTAATCTATTACCTTTGACTTGTTAATTTTTTAATTTATATTTTAATTTAATTATATAAATGAAAAGAATTTTATTCCATAGGACAAAATTTCGAAAGTTTCGTGCCTAAGAAACACGCAATCTCAACTACTTCCACTCCATTCTAATGCTCTCATCATACAACGGATCACAAGACAGCAATACAATCATTACATAAACATGCCATCATTTTTTATTAAAAAAATATACATGCATTAGAAACAATTGTGTTTTACACTATGGATTTGAAAAAAAGATACATTCTTCATTGTCCCAAACCCACAATACTTTCTCCCTGTTTATTTTTTTATTGCTAATTTGGCCAAATCTTAGCTTTAGCAAAGACAAATAGAAGGGAAAATGCCATCATTGTCACTCACATTTTGTAGAGTTCTTATTTTCATGTATGATATATTTGAATTCTAAATCTCATATTTATTAAATTATAGAGATTTACATCATTCTTAAAAATATGTTGTTATTATTTAAATGCAACTTATTACTCACATTTTGTAGAGAGTTCTTATATTCATGTATAATATATTTGAATTTTAAATCTTATATTTATTAAATTATAGAGATTTACATCATTCTTAAAAATATGTTGTTATTATTTAAATACAACTTATTTTTCACCATTAACTAGTGAAACCCTAATACAAACACCATAAGAAAAACACCTTGTAATAAAGTCTTTTACAAAACCCCTCTCAACATTTATGAATTTTATTTATACCAAATGTTGCTAAAGGAAGCAAGTGGCAATTCATTTTTTCATTTTTCTTCCTTTTGTGAACCTTAATTGTGAGAATTCCTTATGCTCTTGAGAAACAAATGCACCAGCTCTTACATAGGAAAGTATATTAATGATCCTTATTATTACAAAATATTAAAATATGATTTTTTATTTCTAAAAATATAAAAATACTGCTCCAAAGTAGAATGAGAGCACTGATGCATATAAAACATTAACTCACCACAACAATTAACTTTGCACTCAATAAGCTTGTTGCCTCATGTTTTAAAAATATAGCCATTTACAAATACTACCCCATACCACTGCATTTATGCGCAATAGAATCACATCGTTAAGACTTCCACTTGCAAATTATTATTTATTATTTATTTATTATAATTTTTTTTTAATATAATAGCTTTTCAATACACCTTTTTAGCATATAGTGCACTAGTTTACCTTAATGTATAATTCAATATCTAGCATAAATTTCTAAAGCATATCAATGCGTTTAAAATAAAGGAATGCGTTTAAAATAAAGGAATGCTCCACTGTATCTTATTGTCAAGTGTATTGAGATAATGTAAAGTAAAAAAATTACCAAAGTAAATTTCATTATCACAATTTGTATTTTATGTGCTTCTACTCTCTTGCAAAAGCACCCGTTCTTACTCTCTTTAGAAAACTACCTTATTTATAGTTCTTTATAATATTCCTTCCTCATTTTGGTAGCTTCACTAGTTAATTTAACTCATTTTTGACCTCTTGAAAATAATGTACATATCCTTTTTTATTTTTTATGGGGCAATAATGCCTTCTCATGTGGGAAGAGAAGATAAAGTATATTGTTTCTTACCTTCTTATTTTCAATTTCACTAGATTAAAATCTAAAGTTGTCCTCAAATTTGGCTTCTATATCATTAAAATAAAGAGAATTGTAGTGCACTTCACAAATTTAGCTCATACTAGACCCATTGATGATGCATCTTATAAATATACATAAAGCACCATGATGATCTATCAAAGAGATGCCTCAATCATTGTGCATCACAAAACACAATACACTAACTAGGAATAGGTTCTAAATTACCAAATACATATAGGTGTGCTCCATGGAGAATAAGAATTGTTTATCATGCTATAAAGAATATATCACACCATTTCACTAACCAAATATTTCTACATGACATTCCCACCAATGTGCCAAATAACATGGAACATCATGATAATGATATTGATTATTGTTCATCATGACACCCTTCCAATGTTTCACATCATCTCTTTAAGGATCCAAGTGGTATTGGTTTTAGGCTAGATAATTCTTTTTTCAATCATACCTCTATAAATTTTCAATGTAGTGTTACTAAAGAAGAACTAGTGCACCAAATAATATGAACCATTGTGACAATGGTGATGCTTTTTATCTATCATAGTTCACTGTTTTCTAGGCGCATTATATTTTAAATAAATCACATAATGAATGTTTTATTTGATACATTTTTTGAATTTTATATTAAAAATTTATCGTATCAGTGTGTTAAATTAAAAAGTAGCACTGATGTACTACTTTTGATGGAACATTGTAACTATGCTAATGTGCCACATATGATGGAGCACCATAACTATTTTGGTGTGCCTATTAACATAGAGCATTGAGGATATGGAAATGATTTTTGTATCATATAATGTGGAATAGCTAGTGTGCAGGAACTATTAAAGGTACACTAGTTACCTTACCACATTATTTTTCCAAAGAAAATTTATTTTTAGTTTTTGATAAATACAATATGGTTTGTAATTTCAATTTATTTAACCTATATATATGTGCCTAAAAGTAATTGTACATGAATAAAAAATGATAAAAACAAGTGCACGAGCACCAAGAATAGTAGCATGTTGACACATGCAACTTTGTAGGGGATTGGGAGATTAGATAGAGGGAGATGGATATGATCCTTTTCCATATTCCACTACATATATGTTTCCTTTTGAGGAATATTTTCCTCCTTAAGTTTTATGATGAGGCTACATCTCTTAGGGGTAAGTTTCCATTTTTATAGTAGTGGATATATGATTGGGATCGTGTAAATAAAGTACCCAAGATCAATACCGATATATTATATCAACCCATGAAGGAAGATATCTATTTTATCATTGTTTTTTCTAAAAGGGGGGAGCTTTTACCCCACTTGCTTGATCTACAATTTTAAATTGCAAGAGAGGTTTATTTGGCATATGTGTAGAGAAATGTTAGCTCACACATTATTCATGTCATGGATTTATAGATTTTTGGGGGCCAATTGTGGATAGGTTTATTTACTACATAGGATGTTAAGTTCTAAATTATCCCTTATTTTCATGGAACTGACACACTTTACCATTGATGGGAAATTCATTGATTTCCCTTTGTTGTACTATGTAGATAACCTAGTTCAATACCTCTAAATTATTAGGTGGTCAAAGACATTTTATATAGTCCTTTGTTTACTTAAGGTCATTTCCACTGTATTTTATTATGGAAGGTTATTATTTATATTTGTAAGAAATACATTTACTTTGTTTTTAATGGGATTCATGAAAATTGGATAACAATATACAAGTTCCCTCCTGGGCCTATGATCGATGCACATATTCACATGTGAGGGTAGTTGTTTCCCAAGAGGGGCTAGATGGAGTGGTTGTGTAGTATAGTCAGTAGAAAGATTGGTCATTTCTTGGCTAGAGGGGACAATCTTTTCATGAATATTATAGAACAGTAATAAACAATAATTGATTGGAAAGGTTTTATAAAAATATGATTTACTCTAAAGAAACCACTATATGGTCGAGGTAATATTATTGCTATGCTTTGATAAAATCTAGTTGCATATTTTTTTCTCTTTTTTATTGCACATGTAATTTATTGAATCAATTTATCTTATTATTATTATTATATTTTTAATATATTAGCACATGTGTCGGGGAAAATCCTCCCTAGTAAGATTAAGAGATGGATGAGAAGGTTCAACAACTTCTAATACACTTTCCTAGTATGACATGTACATTGGACCATAGGGTATTAACTAAGATTATAGATCACATAATCTAGTCTAATGTTTACATATGGAATGGTACTTATGCACACTTAATAGATATTACAAGACCCATATTTGTCTGACATATGGGTGACCCTTCCTTGCAACATGATTTCATTGATGCATCATGTACTTGTGAGTGTCATCAATTTCATCTAGACATTAAGGGATGGTGCTTATTATAATTTATATATATCATCATATGAGGATGAAAATTTGTAATCATTAACCTCCTAATTATCCACTACTTATTCCTAGACTATATCGACTAGCATCTCATCTTCCTCCTCCAATTCATGATTCTCAGCCACCTAGTCTTGCATCATATTGGTTGGAATTGCCTTCTCCTCCTCCATTATAAGGTTATCCAACGCCTAGCACTCCACCATATTGATTGTAATAGCCTCATCCTCATCCACATGCATCAATAACTAGACCATTGAGAGATCCACCTCCTCCTCATATTCCTCATGCATAACCAACCAAATGATCCATTAGTCCACTATTTCCTTCTCCTCATATTCCAAATGTTTTCATCTAGACAATCCACTAATCCACCAACCCCCCCTCTTTCACATGTGTCACTAGTTACATCAGATTTCATTGATTATTCTTGTCATAATGCTAATAAGGATGGAGATTAAATGTTTGTCATCCATATGACCAACTTCATGAAAATGTTGGAATTTATTATTCTGATGTTGAATGTGAAGATGTTAAATGTAATCTCCTTGAATGAATCATATTTTATTGAAATGGATTAGTATAGAATAATAAGGAATACAAAATTTACTTCCTTATCATATCCAAATCTTGTTCTATGCTTTTTGTTTCTAATTTATTCCCATGGTATAATAATGGGTTTGAAAAGATTACATTGAACCTATTAATGTATATTTTCATTCTCATCTGAAACTACATCTAAAGTTATTTCAGAAAGTTGTTTCTATGTTGAATGTGGATTGGAACTTGTTGTAGCAGCTACAACCATCCTTCAAAATTTTGCCTATGCTTCTATTTTGGAGCCTTCCTTCTTATCCACAAGATCTCATCTTGTACTGATCTAGGTATTCATAAATCAACTAAGACGTATATTTTTATTTGTGATTGTGCTTGCTTGCTTTCACACATAGCTGATCCTCGTAAGTCACAAGTTATTCTCCGAACTTGGTCTCAAAGCATTTCTAGGCTTGCCTCCAGAAACTATGCAATCCTTGAGGGCAAGAAACCTTGATGATATGAGTTGTGCAGTTCTGACTAACAATCATCCTTGAGCTCAGAAACTGTGTATTCATGGAAGGAAAGCCAATGATGATCCCAGAAAATATGTAATCCCTCACTAACCTTAGAAACTATGCAGTGCATTGAGTTAGACAATGGCTCAGTTCCCCAGAATTGCACAGCCTTTCCTGGCAATGTGCATGGAAAGTTTCCCCAGAAAAAGCTAAAAGCTTAAAAAGTAAAAAAAAAAAATAGGGATCTATTTTTAATATCCCGAAGGAGGCACTTTCATTGTTTTTAGAGACTTCCACCAAGTGTCACTTTTTCCTTATTTTAGGCATGTGCATCATAAACCCTAATTCATTCAAATCTATTTAATAGACGCTTCTAGATCTAATTTGGACATTCGACCTTGGAGCTCTAGCATTCAAGAGGAGATCAAGGAACCTTCAATGCGATCATCATCACTTTTCTGGGTGAGTTTCGCTTTTCTTGTCTTTTGCCATTTTTTCTGTCACTTTTTGTTGTTTTTCTTGTGTGAGTGTTGTTTTACTTATTTATATTCATATTTGTTGGCATTTCAACTTGTTTTAACTTGTAGAAGTGTTGTTTTAAGTTTTATTTTTCCTTTTACAAGTGACACATCGATTTTCTTTTTTTTGCACCAATAGTCGTTGTTATGGTGACTCCCCTCACATACTTGATTTTCCTTCGGTTTGATTAATTTCTACACTTGATATACATGGATTTAATCATACTTAGTTAGATATTCGCTCAAGTTCTCACTATCTGTTATATCTTCTCATTTTCCACACTTCCCTTGGGTAGATCTGCACTTTCCTTGGTCGGTTTTCACTTTTCCTAGCTAGGCACTATGCAATCCTAAGGCTCAAGCCACAATCTTGGCATTTGGAATTGCACAATGCACAGTGTGAGCTGGCTCCAACTGTGAATTGCGTAGTTCTAGGAGCCAAACTACCATTTTGGCCACTAAGAC
>APFE030087863.1:35609-71075 GCA_000404065.3 Pinus taeda
CAATGAGCTTGGGATGCATACACGCAGGCAAGGTAGAGAGAACCTGCGTACCCAGAGATAAACATGATTTTTAATGACTTTCTCTCTTTCTTGAAGTTTGATATGGAGAGCAGAGGTATCAAGCTTGACAAGGAGGATAATATGACTATTGATGGAGCCATATTAACTGCAGATAGTCATGGTGACAAATTTTAGTGTAACAAATGCCTTTTCCTTTTATAGTTGCAGGAGTATCATTTCCAAAAGAAACTTTCTTTCCTTTTTCTAGAGTGGAGTAAGACTCAAGTTTTTCTTTATCACCTGCCATATGCTTCGAACATCCACTGTCAATGTACCATAGATTTTCTTGTCCCTCTGCATAAAATGTTATCCCACATCTTTCTGTTTGAGGTTCCTTTATTCTCCATGTTTTGGTGCTTGAGGATTGTTCCTTTTTCTGCTGAAACCTGCTCCTGCATTCAGAATCTTCATGACCAGAGTTATTGCAAATAGAACATTCAACTTCATTTTCAAGAGCCGAAAAGTTGTTATAGGTCCTTTCTGTAATCCCGGTCATACTTCTTTGTTTTTGAGCTTCTCTAGTCATGACTGTCTTATATGCAACACATTGAGCTGCTTTGTGACCAAAGTTATGACAAGAAAAACATTGTCCATTGAAGAAACTTCTGCGGTTATCAAATCTACCGGCCAAGTAATTGTAATCTCTATTGTTATTCATTCTTGAACCAAATTGAGAAGACTTTACCTGTGGCTGGTTGTAGCTTTTTTTCACTCTTAAAACAGATTTCCCCTGATAGCCTTTGTTTGCAAGTTGTCCCTGCTTTACTTGATAGTCTCCATTGTGCTTTTTCTCACTCCTTTTTGCTGCATCAAGATAACTTTTTGAAGTGGATGCTTGAGAAGTTTCTCCATTATAACCCAGACCTATTCTGTTTAGAGGAGAACGTTGTACATTGATAATCTCATCCAAAGTTTCAGATCCTTTGACAAACTTAAGATTAATAGCTTTTGTTTTCTCAATCTCTTTTCTAAGAGCAACAATTTCACCTTCTAACTTTTCAAAATGTTTTTCCTTTTCATCAATTTGAAATTTTAGAGTATCAATGATCATATTTTTTCTTCTATACATCTCTTGAGTCTAGTAATTTCTTCAAAAAGGTTATCCACATCTATAGCATCCATATAATCATCATCTTCAAATGCCATTAACAGTTTATATTCATTACCTTGTTCATCTTCATCACTGTTTGATATACCATCACTATCTTCATGAGTGTAGTATCTTTTCTTATTTGCACCCTGTTTCTTGTTCCATCTAGCAGGTTCCTTTCCTTTATCCTTATAAGGACATTTTGCAGCATAATGACCTACTCTTCCACAAGCAAAGCATTTAAAAGGTAACTTATCTCTGAACCTTCCAGAACCCCTTTGAAGATTTATGACAAAATTTGATTCTTCTTCTTCTTCTTCTGGTACGTGACTTGCTTCATAATAATCTCCTTTGCCCGACGCCTTGAAGGCAACTTCTCTTCTATATGATGGGCCTCCCTTTCTCATTTCATAAGAATTTAGAATTCCATGTAGCTGAGACATAGTAAGAATTCGTAGATTTTCCTTTTCTGCAATTGCAGATACTTTAGATTCAAACTTGGGGGACAATGACCTTAGAACCTTTTCAACCACAATAGCCTCTTTTATTTCTTCACCCAAATTTTTCATGCAATTAACAATCTCATCTACCCGAAGAAAGTATTTAGCCACACTTTCATCATTATACATCCTGAGATTCTCATACTGAATCCTCAGAGTTTGAAGTTTAGCACGCTTTACCTGTTCATCTCCTTCGTAGCTCAAGACAATCTTGTCCCATATTTCTTTTGCTGATTTATATTGCATAACCTTCACAAACTCTGTTTGAGATAAGCATCCCAGCAAAGTATTGACTGCTTTAGCATTTGTTTCATATTTCTTCTTTTCCGTCGCATTTGTAGGAGTAGCTGAAGGAAAAGTGTAGCCTGTCTCTATGATATCCCAAACATCCGTACCAAGAGATTGAAGATATGCAGTAAATCTTACCTTCCAATAATTGAAGTTTGTCCCATAAAATATCGGTGGCCTGATAGATGCTTCCCTTTCGTAGTTGCTCATGATGAAAGATCTTCCTTCACGCGATCAAGCTTCTTCAGAAGGACCTGCTCCGATACCAATTGTTGAAAATAATACTGAGAGGGGGGGTGAATCAATATTATCTAGTTCTTTTAACAAATCTTCCTTATTTACACCTTGAATTATTTTTGCATATCAGTACCATAAAATAATGAGCATGAACAAGGAAAAACAGACAGTCACATCAAAGAACACCAGATATAAGGTGGAAACCCAATGTGGGTGAAAACCACCTGCTGCAATATGTCTCTATCTTCTTTCAAATTAGAAACTGCTTTTACAATGGTCTTGTACTGGTGCAGTCCTTTACCAGTACGCAGGCTGCAACCTGCAGAGAGCTACAACTCTCTCTCGTTTTCCAGTCTCTTTTGGAAGGGAGCTACAACCCCCTTAGCTCTTTTACTTCTTTGAGGACCACGTTTCATGAATTTTCAAACTGGATCCAAGAAGATCAAATAATCATCAAGTACATGCAAATCACCCAATCTCCTTATATAATCAACCAATGAATCACCCAACTCTTCAGAACACTGTAAACAGAAAAGTAATACCAGAAATTTAAACCCAAAACTCGGCAACAATAGATAAAAGACAGTCAACAAATGTTTCAAGATAAGTCTGCAACTTCACCAAGAGGGGCCTGTGAACATCCGCAGCTCTTCTGAGTTTGAACTGCGCAGATCTGCACTTGTCATTCTTCTGATCTACGTATTTCTGCTCAGACCCGCGCCTTTACTGTCTGACTGATTGCGTACCCCCGCACTGTGACTTCTTCTGCTCTGTGTACCTCACACTACTCCTTCTTTTCTGTTGCGTGCTGCCCACACTGCGCTTTCTCCTGCGCTGCATACCTCGCACTTCGCCTTTCTCTGCTCTACGTACCCCCGCACTGCACCATCTTCTGAGCTGTGTACCCCCACATTCACACTGTGGATTGCCTGCGAACTTCTGATTATGACCAAATTAATAGTTCTCCAATGTGCCACAGTCAAGTCAGATCTGCAGATCTGTTCATGCACCCGAGAGATCATGACTTATCAATAGATTCACCTTAAGTTTTCTCCTTGATTTAGATCTAGCTTTTAAAACCAATCACCCAAAATTTCAGATCTTAAGATATTCAAACTTCACAAGTGTGTGGCCAAGACATCTCCTTTCCTTTTTATAGGCAAGCCTTTCACAATACCACGACCCAAAACCATAATAACACAATACCATGAACCCAATACCTTGGATCAATATTTTTAGATGCAAAACCACGGACCAAAACCAAAGGATCAAATATGTCGGGCTAAATACCATGGACCATTCATAAATATTCCCACGTGCACACGCTTTTATGCATTAGAGAGAGTGAAACTGGGGTCCACGGCTTCTGAATGGAGAACCTGTGTGTATGTCCGCACTCCTTGGTCGGCGTACCTGCAGGTCCGCAGTTTCAACTAGGATTACCTGTGGGTATCTTATTTTCAATGATTTTGAGTGCCTGAATTGAGATCTGCCACTAGAGTGAGTTTCCATCAAGTACAACACCTATACCATAGAGCCAAACCAGAATCATAATGCCAACAAAAATGCATAGTCTCTCCTAGACCTCTACTGTGGTTGAATGTTTCATTGCACAGTTTCAAGCCACAAGCTTCAACTTTGCTTGTTGGGACTGTGTAGTGTGCAATTCCCACAGGAAGCTAGTCCCTCTTGTCAATGAGAAATGTGCAATACTCCCCATCAGATGCCCAATTTGTTTCTTGAACATACCTTGAAAGTAGATTTGCTAAAGAATGGTGTTTGGTTTCCATGAGTGTCTTTTCTGTCTCACAAGTACAACAATTGTTGAGAACCTCTCTAGGAGTGATTGTTACCATGGAACCTAAGAGAGTCTCTTCAAAAGAGACCTATGAAATAAGTACTGGAGATGAACTTGAGAAAGCGCCAGTAGACTTGTCAGTGTAAGAAAACACTTAGTTGTTTATAGAAAAGGGGACATCACTGACATGGAAATAGGTTAAAATGATTCTGCAAAGGAATTTGGGGTAGACTTAGAGGACTGACAAGTTTATCTCAGTATACAACAGTCACGACTATATAAGGTTACACGTAGGTATCCATCTTTCTCGTGTGCAGATGTCATCAGTTGGATTGTATCACACATTGATGAGAAGATGATGACATTGAGCAGTTCCAATGGACAAAAGCTTGCCACCTTATGGACATAAAACTATTAGTGCATGTATGACTTTCCCAAGCAAGTAGAGTGCATGGACTCACTTTCCTATGCCATCCATAGCTATGCGAACACAAGAGACATTGTTAAAGGCTAATTGAAAGAGCCATCGAACTTTTGATAGACACCCACCCATGTATACAAAGCAAAGTCCCTCAGGAAGGCCTACCAACACTTGGTTATATTAGCTTGTAGGATCCATGGTCAGCAAAGCAAAGAAACCTTTCCTAAATGGCATGAAGTCTTAGTGGACCAGGTGGTGAACTAGGGGAAGTCGTTCAACTAGTCAAATCTATTGGCTCAATAGTTGAGGGCCCAGGTAGCACAAGCATGGAGTCCTCCCAATGGTGAGTGAGAAATGTTTTAAATGTTCGCATTTTTAATGGATGCAATCTATGCACAATAGTTATTCCCTGGAATGAACTGGACATGGACACCACGAGAACCTACCGTGCATATCTATTGCAAGTTTCTTTTGGATTGTAGTTAGTGAGGAGTAATGTAACAACTAATTGGTCACTTCATCATTCCGTTGTACAAGCTCATCTTTGAAGAAGATCCACCTTGCATGTCATAAAGAGAAATGGAGGCCATAGCAGACATCACAGATTGGTATGCCTCACTAGGTGGAACCTTACATAGAATGTTCGGCAAAGAGAATCCTCTACATGTTCTACCCAGGTATGTTATTGATAAGATTTTCCTGCAAGAAGTGTTTTATCATATTGCCACAAGGTTGTCAGCAGATTTTCACAAGAAGAAGAAAGCGTCATGGCCCACTCTTCCTTTGCAAATTGGATTATACAAGATAAAGAGATTCAAACTCACAGATGATGAGGGAAAGGATATAGTAAATTTTGAATTCAGTACAGGGGACTTTAATCTGTATGATCCTTGTGGTATTTTTAAAGACCAATGTGCTAGATTTTACTTTCCATGGATGGGTGATGCATTCCATTGTCTAGAGGAGGATCCAAGGTGGTATTGTTACAATGCCTCAAGACTCTGTAAGCCAGTCTGTTTAGCAGGGACTTCACAAGATGCTCCACATATCGAAGCAACTCCAAAAGAAGCAACAATAGAGGACAGTAATCCAATGTAGGGCAAGGGAAAGAGGAATATTATCGACAATGTAGAGGGGGAACAAAGCTGTAAGATGAAATCAAATCCTATTATCATGGAAGCATCTATGGCAGCAGAAGAAAAGAGGAAGAAAATGATATAGAGAGAAGAATGGAGGAAGAGATAAAATAAGAGGTTGCAGGAAGTAGAACTAAAGCTGCGGGAGACAAAGCAAAAACTAAAGGAAGAATAGGAGTTGAGGAGGAGAGAACAAGAAGAGAAGATGAAGTAGGAAGAATAAAAAATGCAAGATGTAATGAAAGAGGAAACCATGTTGATACAGGTTAAAGAGTAGGAACAAAACCAACAAGTAGTTTAGGAGGAAGGTGAATAGATGCAGGACTAGGAGCTTGATCAGCAGATTGAGAACATTATTGAAGTAACAGACAAGGAGATGGAACAAGAGTTACACAATGAAGACGTTAATCTAATGTCAAACATGTCATAGATAATCAAATAATCTCCACCCTCTATTGCAACAAATCCATCCCTGAGTGAGGAAGGGGGTGTTGTTCCCATTGATGATGATTTGGTAATGAATGTGTAAAATTTGTCATTTGATGAGTTCCAAAAGAGGATTGTACAAGCATGAAGAAACAATTTTCCGGATGATCATGCATCACTTGCATTCATTAGAGAAATATTTATAGTGTTAGACACCAAGAAGCATCCAAATTCCATAACCGAAGCCAACTTGGCCTATGCAAGAGAAACAAGATCAAACATTCAGTATTTGACGGTTAAGAATGAGCAATTGGCAGAAAACTTGTCGAATTCCAAGAAAGAGGTAGAATAACTCCATGCAGAAACACAAAATGTCATTTCCATACAGGTTTACTTAAAGGAGATGTGAGCAATGATACTTGATGAAGTATCAACACTCGGAGAAACGATGCAAAAGATCTGCGAGGGGTTTTTCACTGTACAAAAAAGTAGTTGTCTGTTTGTAGGGCTTACAACAATATAGAAAACATTTTGTTAAAACTTCAAGAACATACAATTTTTCATTAGCTATGTTCAAGAGTGGACAATGTGATACAAAGGGCCATTTCTTGACTTAGTGAAGAAAAAGAATCCACACGTAGAGTTGGAGAAAGAGAAAGTTCGGATGTTTATTTAGAACAAGTAGCAGCTCGCCTCATTTATTGGTAGCATTTAGTCCTCATATGTATGGTTTTTTAGTATTTTGGATGTCCTATTGAGAAAACACCAAATCCCATAAGTCGGTCCACTCACCAAAGCCAAATCTAGGAACCAAGTCCGATAAGATATCGAAGAGTACTTGGAGCAACTGAAATAGATTGCCACCAAGGAGGATTTAGAGCTGAAAAAACAAAACATGTAGAATTACATCAGTGGTCCTATCCAGATTAAAACAATGTTGCTCAAGGTTCAAAACGAACTTGAAACTGGTTCCAGGACATTGCACCCCGATGCCATTAAGGCTAGAGTTCGCCTCTAGCCAAACACCATCACCAGTTTGGGGCCATTATCACACAATATCAAGCTTGGCACCAATATGTGACCGAGAAGCAACAAGTGGAGGTTTCTAAGCTAGATTTCTCCCAAACTCAAGCATCATAGTGTTGTGTCTTGTTAGGATGTCAAGTTTTATGTACCCTATTTTGTCTTATATGGGTACTAGTAAAATGTAATATTATTTGTAATTATGTTGTAAGTGAAATTCCAAGTGTCAATATTGGAATATGAAGAGTCATCATGTAATGTAATGAGTCATTTCTGTAAAGAAGTTGAAGAGTCGTGGGAGTATTATAAAGGTAACAAAGGGGAGTTGAAGAGTAACCCCCTCTTGTTATAAATAAAACTTCATATCTCATGTAAGGGGATTTTGGGAGCCAAGCTTTTGAGCTTGGGATTATTGTGAAGAGCCTTGGCTTCTCCGTAACGTAGAGCGAACATACTTCTTCGGAGGACCAAGTGTTCTTGACTTTAACGTTCCACTATTGGGGCTAGTGGTTCATCAATGGTGTATGTATGAATGGAACTTTCACTTATAATAATGAAATTAGAGGCAACACATTTTCATGCATATGTTGTGAATATAATATGACTATTCTTGTTGTATTTGCAATGCATATTATTTAACTTATTCTTATGCTTATGAACTATTTCGTTTACATTTGTATAAATCTTTTTGAATGCATGTTGTTGTATTAATTCATCACTTTAACTTGTAGACTATTCCTAATCTTATCTTGTGATGTCATTATGCTTGTGCATTGCTTTATAGCTACGTACTATTACAGGATTGCAAGGAGCACACTTCCTTTTCCCTTCGTGTGTTGGAACCTTCATGCATAATTCACCCAAAGTTACCATAATTCACTTTGCACCTTTTCATAGTCAGGCATAAAATTACCACCCACTATTGGGACTCCTACTCCAAACAATTTGGCATTTAGTTGTGACTTCATATCGGGGATATCCCTTGAATGATGGTGGGTTCAACATCGTTAACATTTTTGGTGCTAAAAGGACAACCAGATGACAAGTTGAGCCCTTGAAGTCTATTTTTAATTTCTACACTCATTTAATGACTTCTTCCACAATCATAACCCTAAAATGTTTTTTCCAAAAATGAAAGACCACAAGTGCGAATGAGTATCATAGATGACTTGTCAAATCTCAAATTCAATGGCTAGGGTTAGACAAAATTATTTGGGCATGTTGCTTGAATTCTACATAGAACACAACATCAACTGTGAGGATGTTGGTTTTAGGTTGTTCACTATCACATTCAAAGGGCACATAAGGGAATGATGTTGCACATTTCCTGATGCCTCCATACACTCTTTCAAACATCTTGTCAAAGAATTGTTTCGTGCTTTTGATACATTAGGGGAATTTTGAGATCTAAAGTGGGCCTCCTAAGAAAATGTACAACCAAAATAAACTTTATAAGAACAAATAGGATTCAATATGATGATGTCAACCATGGGGGGTGATTCACCATTTTTGGAGTAAAAAAGTAAAAAGATTAAAAAATAATAAAATAATAAAACTACTTTTTCAACATGTATTTTCAACTTATCTCCCAAAGGTTTTACTCAAATTTTGAGTGAGAGTAGCCATTGGATGGAAAATTTAATTCCTCGCCCAAGGGGTACCTATGCTGCCTACTTCAATGGACCCTTCTATAAGAAAAATGAGAAATACATGAAAAAATGTGATTCCAATCATGTTTTTCATGTTTTTATTCTCATTTTTGATGTAGTAGAGTCCATCGAAAGTATGAAACATGGGTACTCCTTAGATGAGGAATCAAATTGTGCATCCAACGAGTGTTTCCACTCGAAATTTGAGTAAATCCATAGGGAGATAAGTTGAAAATATTAGTTGAAAAAATGGTTTTTATTTTTCCCTCTAAAATTTGATGATGTAATTTTATTTTATTATTTCCATTATTATTTTATAATTTCCTTAGCAACCCTATTTTAGATCTAAAAATTCCCCTAATGTGTATGATCATAAATGTTTGTGAAAGAAAATTTTTGAATTGCGAGAATCACTATGTCATTTTCACAATCGTTTCATGCATTTGTGTTTTTATGAAGTTTATTTGATTTTCTTGACAAGAATATTTCGATAGCTTGTTCAAATTTTAGAAAATCCACACAAACTTGAATCTTTTGAACCTCTCCCAACATAACAAGGTGTTAGAGCTTATAAATATGCAATGGATGAGGTTTTTATTCCAAGTTAGCTTCCATCCCTTTCCCATCAAACAACTCTAGTTCTACAGGCTGAGGCAGGAGAAGTTGAAAATTCATCCATCGATCTACTACCATCTTTTCCCAACTCACATAACTAGAATTTCAATATAGGTTTGGACTATCAATCTTATGGTTGCAATGAAGTGCTATATCCTCATTCTCCATCCATTGGTCCCTCTGATCCTCTAGATTGTGATGTGTTGTGTTCACCACTTTTGATGGATGAGGATCAAGTTATGGATGGATTTGGTGTTGAGCCACCAACTTGCAGTGTCATTTTCAATGAGTATGTGTGGGATTTTGAATAACAATCTATAGTGGAGGATGACCTCCTTCCATCTACACCTCTTCCACATTATCTTGACATTTTCCATGATTTTGTCATTCCTGTTGAATCTTATGAAAGTTCAATTTATGTGGATGTTACTACTTTCAATCATTCTCAGAACACATGGAATGATAGTTTTTCATCTGAGTGTTGAGAGGTAAAATATTTTCTATCTCATCCTCCCAAAATCTCATCTTATATTTTTGGAGATATATAGGGTGAAAATTTTCATTTTTCATCATCCCCTCTTTACGATACGTCAGATCATGAAGATGTCTCTGTTTGTAATATTAAAATTTATGGTCGTGGCTGTCATAATCTTTTCATTGATTCATTCGATCATGATTCTAATTTTTCCACTATTGATTTTTCTAAGCCACTGATCTTTAATGATCCATCTTCTGATGAATTGAAACTTCCCCAAGTTGTCAAAGCACTTCATCCTGAGCTGATTGTTATTTCAGGTTCTTGTATTCTTTAGGTCATCTCCACTTGCAATGAGAAATGTCTTGAATTTTTCTAGCCTTCTCATCACTCCCTCGTACACATTGAAAAAAAATCTATTTTACAATTTTCGTATCCTAAAATGT
Organism: Pinus taeda; assembly: GCA_000404065.3. Lineage (NCBI taxonomy): Eukaryota > Viridiplantae > Streptophyta > Pinopsida > Pinales > Pinaceae > Pinus > Pinus taeda. Next base: position 45,774 of record APFE030087863.1, read on the forward strand.
ATCACACAATCCTATCACTCAGTCATTGGAGGATTCATACGTGGCAAGCATGGTTGCAAAGTGAAAATTTTATTCTTTCTTTATGTTCACTTGTTTTTCAAGTTTGAAAGTTTGTGCCTACATGTATTTGACTTGCAGTGTGTTTAAACACCATGGTACATCCGCATAGTGTCTTTCATATGCTTTTCATTTTTACTTTTCTACATGTTCATTCAAACTTCAAATTCTTTGGTTTGTATTTCCTTATCTTTCTTGTTTGTTATGCTTGTATAGCTTTCTTGAAATGCATTCCCTTGCCAACATAGGCCAGCCAATGCATCAGTGGATGCATTGAAAGTATCACTTTACGTAAGCTTGGCCTATGATCTGTTTAGGTTATGAGTAATAGTAGTTTTTATTTTCTTTGTTGTTTCCTTTGCTTTTATTTACTTTATTTCACTTTCACTATGCTTCTTTCTGTTCATTTGTTTTCTTTTCAGGCATAGGATAACTTGCACATGAGAAAGTTTTTGGCTACTTAGACAAGCTTGGTGAAATCCAAGAGGAAGTTGTACTGTTATCAATGCTTGGTTATCTTCCTATTCCCTGTCTTTATGTGAATCTTTCATTTCTTCTATTTGAGGATACTTTGATGGAAAATGAGTTCCTTTCGAAGAGAGACATAGTGAAATCACGATGCTTTCCCTTTTAACTAGAACAATCTACTCTAATCAATCTTTTATTTTCGATTACCCATTTTCAACTGAGTCGAGTAGAGTAAGGAGGGGAGGAAAACATTAAAACGTATGCTAGAGGTGTATATAAACATCCTTCTTTGAAGGGACAACCTCTTGTGCTCTTAATAAGTCGAGATCCCTCTTCCGCCCCATGAAATAAATAAGTGCATATACATAGTTCTTTGAACAAATAAAATTGAAAAATTAAATGAAGGGAAAAAGAAGAGAAATTCTTCCTCCACAAAGAGGTGAAGCAAGAAACTCTACTGAGGTACTATTCAGGCTCACTAGTAGCGAAGAAATGCTTGTGTTCTGGAAGTGACTTAGTTTGGGTACTTTCGAAGGCTGCTGGTAGTGGAGAAACACCAGAGATGAAAACCAAGACTCTAACATTTTCTTTTACTTGTGCATTTATATACTCCTCATCCGCAATCAAAACAACTCAGTTTGACTTGGCTTGGTATGTGTGCTACGGATAAAGAGAATCGTAGGGACTATATCTTTAACTCATGTTGAGTGAAGAAGCTGTGATAATATATGAACTAAAAAATACCTCCAAAAGAGTTAGACCTATTTGCATGAGACAAGATCCATACAAAGAGTTGGAGTTCTACTAGTGTCTCACCAGTGTTGTAGTAGCTACAACCACCGTCCAAAATTTTCCCTATGCTTCAATTTTGGAGCCTTCCTTCTTATCAACAAGAGCTCATCTTGCCTTGGTCCAAGTACTCATGCTTCAATTGAGGCTTATATTTTTATTTGTGCTTGTGATTTCTTAATTTTAGACTTAGATGATCCTTCAAAGTCATAAGTTGGTCTCCCAACTTGGTCTCATAGTAGTTATGGGCTTGCCTTTAGAAACTGTGCAATCAAGTTTAGGGCAAGCAAACTTGATGATGGGAAAATTTACCAATTCCTTAGAATGACACAGTCTCTCCTGGTAGTGTGCATGGTAAGTTTTCCTGAAAAAAGAAAAAGATAAAAAAGTAAAAAAGCATCCCTAAAAAATAGTGATCTAGTTTTAGTGGAGGCACTTTCACTATTTTTAGAAACTTCCTCCAAGTGTCGCATTTTCCTTGATTTTAGGCATGCACATCATAAAGCCTAATTCACTCAAATCTATTTAATCAATGCTTCTAGAGCTCACTTTCACATTTAACCGTGGAGCTCTATAATTTTTTAGGAGATCAAGGAGCCTTTGGTGTGATCTTTGTTGCTTTTCTCGATGAGTTTTGATTTTATCGCCTTTTGTCGTTCTTTTTGTCGCTTTTTATTGTTTCTCTTGTGTGAGTGTTGTTTTAATTATTTCTCTACATATTTGTTGGTGTTTCAAATTGTTTTAGCTTGTAGAATTGTTTTTTTTAATTTTATTTTTCCTTTTACAAGTGTCGCATTGGTTTCCCCGTTTTTGCACCAATGGTCATCGTTGCGATGAATTCCCTAACATACTTGATTTTCCTTCAGTTTGATTAATTGTTGCACTTGATCTACATGGATTTACTAATACTTATTGAGGTCTTCAACCATCCTCACACTATCTCTTAGATATGCTCATTTTCCACACTTACCTTGGGCAGATATGCACTTTCCTTGGCCAGTTTTCACTTTTCTCAACTGGGCACTGTGCAATCCTAAGGCTTAAGCCACAATCTTAACCATTGGGATTTCACAATGTGCATTATAGGCTGACACCAAATACGCATTGCACAGTGCCAGGAGCCATCCTTTCATCTTGGTCGCTAAGACTGAGTAATGCGTAGTATCTCCCAAACCTCTACCTTGGATGAACTTTGCATTGCGTAGTTTCAAGCCACAAGCTTCAAATCTAGTTGTTGGGATTATGCAGTGTGTAGTTCCCACAGGCATATAGTCCCTCTTGTCAATGAGAATTGTGCAATCCTCCCCATCAGATGTTCGATTTCTTTCTTGAACATGCCTTGAAAGTAAATTTGCTAAAGACTGATGTTTTCTTGCCATCAGTGTCTTTTATGTACCACATGTATAACTGTTATTTAACACCTCTCTAACAATCAATGTTACCATAGCACCTAATAGAGCTAGTTCAAACGAAACCATTGAAAGAAGTATTGAGGAAGTAGTTAAGCAAGCACCAGTATACTTTCCAATGTCATACACTCAATTTTTTATATAAAAGGGGTCATAAATGACATGGTAGAAGGTTAAAGATACTTTTGCAAAGGACTTTGAGGCTGAGTTAAAGGACCGACACGTTTATCTCAATATTCGAAAGTTAGGACTATAAAAGGTTGCATGCAGGTATCCAACCTTATCGTGTATAGATGTCATCAGTGAAATTGTCTCATACATTGATGAGAAAGCGATGACATTGAGCAGTGCTAGTGGAAAGAAGCTGGCCACCTTCCTGGCAAAAGACTATTATCACAAGTATCACTTGCTTGAGCTAGTAGACAGCATGGACTCACTTTTCTATGCCAACCATAATGATGTGAACACAAGAGACATTTTCAAAGGTTGGGTGAAAGAGCCACCAAAGTTTCGGTAGATAACCACCCATGTTTACAAGAAAAAGTCCCTCAAGAAGGCCTACCATCTCTTGGTTATGTTATCTTGTAGGATCCATGGTCATTAGAGCATGAAAACATTTCTTGAAGGGCGCGCAGTCTTATTCGACCAAATGGTGAACGAGGGGAAGTCATTTGACTAGTTAGATATGTTGGTTCAATAGTTGAGGACCCATATAGCATAGGCTTAGAGTCCTCCAGATGGTGATCGAGAAAGGTTTTATATGTCTGCATATTTAGTGGGTGCAATTTGTACACAACAATAGTTCCCTAGCATGAAAAAATGGAGTCCACGAGAACATGCCGTACATATATGTTACAAGTTGCTTTTAGATTTCATTTATCGAGGTGTAGTAATGGCACAACTAACTAACCACTTCATCATCCCATTATACAAGCTCATATTTGAAGAAGATCCACCTTTCATGTCATGAGGAGAAATGCAGGCGATAGTAGACATTGCAGATTGGTATGCCTCACTAGGTGGCACCTTCCATGGAGTTTTTGGTGGAGATAAAGCTCTATCTGTTTCACCTAGGTATGCCACTGACAATATTTTCATGCAATAAGTGTCGTATCATATCGCCACAGGGTTCTCAGCAGTGTTTCACAGGAAGAAGAAAGCACCATGACCCACTCTTCCTTTGCAAATTGGATTATACGAGATAAAGAGCTTAAAAGTCGTGTATGATGAAAGAAAGGAAAGAGTGAAGTTTTCATTTGGTACATAAAGCTTTAATCTATATGATCCTCATGGTATTTGTAAAGACCAGTATGTGAGAATTTACTTTCTATGGATCGGCGACGCATTCCATTGGTCAGAGGAGGATCCATGGAGGTATTGCTACAATACCTCGAGGCTCCATGAATCACTCAATTTAGCAGGGACTTTTTAGGCTACTCCACAAATGGTAGCAACTCTAGAAGAAACAACAACATAAGGTAGCAATCCCATAAAGGACAAGGGAAAGAGTAATATTTCCAATAGTTCAGAGGGAGAAAAGACTTGTACAACGAAAGTAGATCCTATTATCATCGAAGAAGCTTTGGTAGCAAAAGAAAAGAGGAAGCAGAGGATACAAAGAGTAGAGTGGAAGAGATAAAAGCAAAGGTTGCAAGAAGGAGAAATGAAGCTACATGAGACAAAGAAAAAATTGAAGGAAGAACATGAGTTGAAGAGGACAACAAGAAGAGAAGGAGAAGTAGGAAGAAGAACAAAGGCAAGGTGCAATGATAGAGGAAACAATGCCGGCATAAGTTGAAGAGTAAGAACAAAACCAACCGGCAACTGAGGAGGAAGATGAATATATGTAGGATGTGGAGCTTTCTCAGTAGCTTGAGCACTTGATTGAAGTAACAAACATGGAGATGGAAAATGATTTGTAGAATGAAGATGTTGATTTAATTCCAAGTGCACCATAGGTAATCACTCAATCTCCACTACCTCTAGTAGCAGAGCCAACCCCGAGGGAGGAAGGGGGTATTTTTCCCCTTGATGATGATCTAATAATGGATGTGTACAATATTTCATTCAATGATTTCCAAAAGAGGATTGTACAAGCATGTAGAAAGAATTTTACTAATGATCACGCATCACTTGCATTCATTAGAGAAATGGTGATAGTTTCAGACACCAGGAAGCATCCAAATGCCATTTTCAAAGCCAACTTGGCCTGTGTAGGAGAAACAAGATCAAACATTTAATATTTGACGGTCGAGAATGAGAAATTGGCATAGATGTTGTAGACTGCCAACCAAGAGGCGGAAAAACTCCACACACCAGCACAAAATGTAGTTTCTGCATAAGTTTACATAGAGGAGATGAGAGCAACGCTACTTGCTGAAGTATCAACACTTGGAGAAACCATGAAAAATCTCTATGAGGGCTTTGTCACCATACATAAAGCAGTTGTCCATTTGCATGGATTACAGCAGAAGAGAAAAGAGTTTGTTAAAACTCTCAAGAACATACAAGCTGCCATTACCTACATGTAAGAGTGGAAAATGTGATACAAATGGGCACCACTTGACTTAGTGAAGAAAATGAAGCCAAAGCAAAAGCTAGAGAAAGCGAAAGTTTATATGTTGATTCAGAACAACAAGCGGTTGCCTCATTTATTTGTATAATTTAGGCCTCATATGTACGGTTGTTCAGTAGTTGGGATGTCTTGGTGAGAGAACACCAGATCCCATCATTCGGTTCACTCACCAAAGCCAAATCTAGGAACCAAGTCTGGCATGGGATCGAAGAGTACTTGGAGTAACTCAGGTAGATTTCCACCAAGGAGGATTTAAATATAAACAAATAGAATGTGCAAAATTACATCGGTGGTCATGTCCAAATCAAACAATGTTGCTCATGCTTTAGAATGAACTTGAAACTGGTTTGAAGACATTGTACCTAGATTCCATGGAGGCTGGAGTTTGCTTCTAGTGAGACACTATCATGAAATATGGGGACATCATCACACAATCTAAAGCTTTGCACCAATATGTGACTGAGAAGCAGTAAGTGGAGATTGTTGAGCTAGATTTATCCCAAACTCAAGCATCATAGTGTTGTGTCTTGTTACACTGTCAAGTTGTCTCTACCCTATTTTGTCTTGTATTGGTACGAGTGTAAAATGTAATATTATTTGTAATTATGTTGTAAGTGAAATTCCAAGTGTCAATATTGGAATATGAAGAGTCATCATGTAATATAATGAGTTATTTTTATAAAGAAGTTGAAGATTCATGAGGGTAGTTCAAAGGTCACAAAGGGGAGTTGAAGAGTTACCCTCTCTTGTTATAAATAGAACCTCATAACTCATGTAAGTGGCTTTTGGGAGCCAATCTTTTAGCAAGGCTTAGGCTTAGAAGGAGCTCCGGAGTATTATGAAGAGCCTTGGCTTCTCTGTAACATAGAGAAAGTATACTTATTTGGAGGAGCAAGTATTCTTGAATTTAATGTTCCACTATTGGGGCTAGTGGTTCATCAATGGTGTATGCATGAATGGAACTTTCAATTACAATAATAAAATTAGAGTCAACATGCTTTCATGCATATGTTGTGAATATAGTAGGATTATTCTTGTTGTATTTGCAATGTATGTTATTTAACTTATGCTTATGCTTATGAACTATTTCGTTTGCATTTGTATGAATCTTTTTGAATGTGTGTTGTTGTATTAATTCATCACTTTAACTTGTGTACTATTCCGCATATTAGCTTGTGATGTCATTATGTTGTGTGTCCCTTTCTAGCTATGTACTATTATAGGCTTCCAAGGGACGTACTTCCTTTTCCCTTCTTGTGTTGGAACCTTCATGCGTCACATTTGACTTGCCGCATGGTCACGCACTTAATCTCACCCAAAGTTACCAATATTCACTCTGTGCATTTTTGTAATAAAGGAATAACATTACCACCTACTATTGGGGTTCCTACTCCAAACAGTGTGAGGTCTAGTTGGGACTTCATATCAGGGAGATCCCATGAATGTTCGCAGGTCCAACACCGTCAACAGAACCAATATTGATTTCAAAAAGCGTGTTTTTTTTTAAAAAGGAATACATTAGAATGTTGAAGATACTTTAGTTGGAGTTGACCATGAACAAGTTTTGACTAGGTTTGAGGAAATTTAACTTTAGCTTGTGAAACTAGAAAACATTTTAAATTGATTTAAGCCTTTTATCTATTGATTGAGATTGTGCTAACAACTTCATTCATTATTAGAGTGTTCAAAAGATCTAATAATTTTATACTTTTATTCATTATTAAATATTGAATGAGGTCTTTTTGTGTAAATATATCCATATTATAATTAGATTGACAACAAAGAGGACTTCTTGTGACTCCACCTTATCTATAATTCAATTATAAAACCAATTTATTGTATACTTAGAAATTGTAGGTTATTGAGTTAAACCAAGGATGCATCTAACAAGTACAATTTCAACTTGATTTAAAAAATACAAGTGAACTTACAAAAAATAACTATTTAAGTTACAATCAATGTTTATTTTTAATCTTCAAATTTGAATGCTTCATTATACATTGAGTTAAAAAAATTATCCTTTGAATATTAACCTGGCATTTCCGTTGCTTTGAATGATTAATGAGTCTATAAAATTATCATTTGACTATTAGCTTGACATTTCCATTGTTTTGAATGACTAACGATGCTTAACAAAGTGCCTAGATTTCCTTTAATTCGTTCATGAGGTTTCCATTTCACTACTTGCATGATATTGTGGAAGAGGATTGAATAGATCAACTCACTTAAGGTGTAGACAATATACACAAAACAATACTATCATACACAAAGATATGCACACAAGAATAAAATAGGCTTCATTATACCCCCTATTCCATTTCAAGGTAGTCTAAAATAAGAGGTAAAAAAAACTGATTTTATTATGGTTCCCTTCAAGCAACAAAAATGGCATATCCAAATACGATGAGAATTTTGTAGTGGTTTAAATCAAAATTTCTAAAACTCATACTAAATCAAATTGAAACCATATTAACCTTATAAACTTGATATGTCTGAGATGTTAGTTTTCGATGACCTAATTTCTTTCATTAATAAAAATCTTCCATCTCTTTTTAAAATGGGAAAAAAAACCTTTTGTAATTGATTGCACCTCATTGCAATATTACCAAACTCCAATCAACATCTAATTCTATACTTTAATTTCCAAAGAAAGATATCAATGAATAAATAACATTAGAAAATAATTAAAAAATACATATTTTTATCTTTGTAAGAGACACATGTGCTCATCCCCTAAGGGTAAGCTCAAGTGGTCAAGTCCCCGTTGTTAAATCACTTTTTCTATTGTGAGTTCATGGATTCAATTCTCTCGACACCCTTGGGGTCAAGCTCCATGGTTTCACCGACAAAAAATGATTCCTTCAGGTTGATATTCTTGGCACAAATATTATGTGAACTTAGTGGTGACCTATCTCTGAGGTCCGTGAACCACACACAAAAAGAATAAAAGAGACACATGCACATGGGATTTTTTTGACCATTTCTCCTTCTTGCATATTCTTTGAATTTAGTGTTATAATTGGCATTAAATAATTCATTACAATTATATTGCTGATAAATCATCAGTGCAACTGATATGTAGATAAGAAGTGATAGAAAATCCACATTGAGCATTTTTAGAAAATTATTGATCACGGGTGATTAGGGTAAAGACCTAATGCTATATATGGATCCAAACACTACAATTTAAAAAATATCTTATCTATCAATTTCAAGGGAGCTATAAATTTTTTCCTTGATTGTAGCTAGGTAAAGCCATTTCAGATCATTGTCTACACATCCATGGTGAATTGGAATAAGGACATTTAATTCATCAAGATATATACTCATACAAATTTTGTGACTTCTTCAAAGATACCTACCTAACGAACAAAATTATCTTCATATTTTTCCTCTATAATTTCTAAACTATTTAAATGGAAAGAACATTTAATTCATCAATATATATACTCATACAAATTTTAGTCTTCTTCTCCAAAAATACCTACCCAGGGAAAAAAATTCTCTTCATATTTTTCTTTATAATTTATGAACTATTTAAATGATTTAAAACACATATGCAAACAATATATTTCAAAATTTATCTATTTTTAACTAAAAAAAGAGAAGAAAAAAAAAAACAAACTCCACCACCCATAAAAAAACGTTGATGGCTTAAAATCCTCAAAAATTATTTCCCATGACATATATATATATATATATATATATATATATATATATTATATTTATTATACTTATCGGTATTCATATTAAAAGTTTCCATATGTAATCAATATTTAATCACATAAATCAATTCTTAAATTCTGAATCCTAAAGGCCCATACTCATAATCCATGCTTCTTTACAAGAAGCCACATTTCATTAGAAAATAATACCAACTCCAAATTAGGTTTGGATAAAGATATTTTGTAGAACCACCTCATTTTTCTCATATATTATGTGGACGAGCTCCTCTTCCTTTAGTAACTAACACATTTTATGAAATAAATCCATACTCCTGTTTGTTGACAAACTTAGACACTTTATTGAAATTTGAAATAAATCCATACTATTATTCAAGAGGAAGGGCCATCACATCCTTTATAGACTTCATGTATGTTAGTAGTATAAATTGTTGTTGAAGATGATATGGATGTCACTTGCATTACTCATTCTCTTTGTAAACTAGCATCTTCATTAGGTATAACTATCATATCAATATGGCCTAACTTCATTTAGCTTGACTACTTCAATGTCGCTTCATCATTATTTTTTCAAACACCCCTATGAATCACTGCCATGAAATTATAATGCTTGTAAAATCAAAATGCTTGTATCATGCTAAGAAATATAATACAATAAGATATATAAAAGTGGTAGAAAATGCCTTAATCCATCATCTTCATTCTCATTATAATATTCATTTCAATGATGCACATTTATATATATAACTTGGAAAAAAATAGCTTAATCCATCATCTTCATTCTCATTATAATGCTTGTAAAATCAAAAGAATAGTTGTATCATGTTAAGAAATATAATACAACAAAATATATAAACTTGGTAGAAAATGCCTTAATCCATCATCTTCATTTTCATTATTATATTCATTTCAATGATGCACATTTATATATATAACTTGTTAGAAAATACCTTAATCCATGATCTTTTTTTTTTTTTTGCTGAAGCAAGAGACGGTCCTTCTATTCCATTAAAACAAAAATAATGTTACAAAATGTACAAAAAACCGTCCATCTTCATGGACTCAAGAGAAACAAAGGGCGTCCTACCATAGGCATGGTTTCCCCAACAACAATCATTATCAAACTCTTAAATTACACAAAAAAATGGACTAAAAAGTTCTCCAACCACGTGGAAAGCTCCAGTGCCTTCAACTTCCACTGTCCAGAAAATGATCAACAATCGCCTCCCACCATAATTCACGCGCTAGCCACCTACTGAGGACAAAAGCATCTTAATAAGACTCGTGGAGAAAAGGACCTTCCCCCACTGAATTAGCATGGCCGTTTCTGACCATAGATTTGGATGACTAGATCCAACGGCGAGGTGAAAATTCGTGTAGTCAAGTTGACCTAAAGTTAGTGAGCAATGCGGGGCGGTATTCCATACCACCCCCTACCACGTGTAAGAAGCCTAATGGGGTCGCTACAAAAAATCCAATACCATTTACCACTCCGGAGCGATGCGATCACTTGGAAACTACTAGGAGCCTTGCTTTCCGTACAGAAAGTAGTTTGAAGGGAGATTGTCATCGCCAGAAATCCCACCAAACTAGACCAATGAACAGCCCGATCAATCTCGGTTATCGAATCGCCTCGTCTGATCGACGGTATAGGATCATTTCACATTGCCTAATATCACTGAACATTAGCGCTTCCTGCCAAATAAATTGATAACTATCACAATCTATCCCTGCTGTAGAAATGCTCCACGTGATCTGACAGTTGAGGATCATTTCACTTCAACTAAGGTCACTGAACATTAGTGTGTGATGAGGACAATATTTTAGCCAACCCCACCACCACGTGTAGCCCTCTATATGGAATTGCTCCAAATTTGGCAAAACCATTTCCTGCTTGTGAGGGTCGCGATCACCCGAAAGCTTCTCCTGGTTTGGTAAACCAATCCCAGATGGAAAACCATTGGTATTGCGATTGCCGAGAGTACCCAGTATCCTACCTATCATTTCGTTTTCCCTGCCAAAAAATTGGAAGGAAGAAATACCCACCAGTCGATCTTTCTTAGATGAACCAGGGCCGCCTGAAGGAGTATCCATTGGAATCTCAAAAACAATGCTGACTTGTTTTAAAATGGTCGAAAAAGCACTACAACCCCCTGAAGACTTGAAAGTAGAAAAAATAAGAAACATAGAACACTTGAATCAAATGGGTACCGTCTCCATGGCCCTACTCTGAAACACAAGCCTATCTTCATCTGCATAGTCATAACATTTCGCTTTTAACCTATTCCAAGGCATTTCTTGCCAGCCAAAAGTAGCCTTGTTCTCTGTGTTGATCACTCCTTTATTGGAAATAAGATCAGCCAATTTATTTGTCGATCTTCTTACATGTTTAAAGCTAATAGTGTGAAGGATCTGGAGGTGTTGCTGAATCCATTGAAAGACCTGGATCAGACGTTAGTTCCTTGAGACTTTTTCTAGTCGTGAGCCCCTGCTGATCCTCTTGACTGAATCGATGATTAACTCTGAATCAACTTTAACAATCACATTTTGTCGGTTATCCTGTTTCAGGAAATCTAAGCACTGCTCCATAGCCATCAATTCCACCATGTTATTCGTTGCTCTTCCTAAATGACAGTAGAATATGAAAATTACTTCACCATGCTCATCGCTTAACAACCCTCTGAAACCCACAGAGCTCGGGTTTCCCTTTGAAGCCCCATCAATGTTGAATTTCAAAAAGCCCTTGGGGGAGGATGCTAGAGCTCTTGCTTAGAAACCTGAGAGATCACTTTCCTATCCCATCCCTAAGGAATAAGTCTTTGCAGACCCAGATCGCCGAGAGTTTTCAAATCCACAACAGAAGGAGGGTTCTTGGGGAGATTTCACACAATAGTGCCAACCGTTTCCTTGATTTGTTTTAAGATCTGCTCAAAAAGGCTTTGGGATGACCTCTTTTCATTCTTGAAGATCCTGTTGTTCCTTTCTTTCCAGAAATTCCAAATTATGAAACTTGGCATGATGGCCTATGCTGAGCTAAGAATCTCATTGTCTGAAAAGGGTCTTCTCCATCTGTTCAGGATATTGATAATGCTCCCTTTATCCCTGTTTGTCTGTTGGAAAATGGTGGCAAAAGAATCCCATAAACTGGAGGTGAAGATGCAATTGTTGAGAAGGTGCTCCATAGTTTTCTCTTGGGCTTCACATAGTTGACATCTGGAAGGCCGCAGGACACCCCTCTTCCTGATATTATCCTAGTTCGGGATTTTCTTATGCTGAACCAACCACATGAAGAGTTTAATCTTCATCCATCCTTGACACCTCCATAGGTCTTGCCAAGTCTTATCTGGAGTTTGTGAGTTGAGGTCAAGGAGAATGAGTTTTGCTTCTTCAAGATTAAAGGTACCCTCACTTTTGTTGCCCCATCTTAGCTGATCTTGCTCCCCGATTTTAAAATATTCCTTTGCTCTAACAACATTTTTAGAGTCCCTGCTTTAGCCTTTAGGGGGTTTTCATCCCTAAACTCAAAGTTCCTCCAAGTTCTCCATTTTCCACTATTGTTGGTTTGGACCCAAAAGTCTTTTACTTTAGATAACCCTTTAGTATTTGTATCCTTCTTGAGATACCTCAAGTATTCCTTTAACAAGATAGGTTCTTGTTTCCATCTGTCCTCCCAGAATAAGGCAAGGTTTCCTTCTCTAATTTCCTAGAAGTTGCTTCCTTGGACTAAGCACCTATTGTCCCAAGCATTGTTCCATATGTGAGAGCCCTTGTTGAATCTTGATATTTTTATTAAATCTTTGTTTTTCCACATGTGTGCATATTTTTCTTTCCATATCTTCGCCCATTGTTCCTCACGATCTTTCACCCATCTCCCCCATAATTTAGCTCCTAAAGCCTTACTTAGAATCTCAAGATCATCCAGACCAAGTCCTCCATAATTTTTGGGTTTGAAATTTTTTTTCCCATGATACCAAGGCCCATTTCTTTCTTTTTTCCCCCTTACCCCAAAGAAAGTCTCTTTGCACATTTCTAAATTGCTGCAGAACACCTTTGGGGGCTGGGAGTGCTGATAGCATGAAGACTGGAATTGATTGAAGGACAACCTTGGTTAACACCAACCTTCCAGCCAAATTTAAAGATCTAAAAGTCCATTTCCTAATATTATCTTGCATTTTGTTAATCACTGGGTCCTAGATGCTCTTGTGAGAAGGCTTGGCTGTTGAAGGGATTCCCAAATATTTTGAATGGAGAATCTCCCTTGAAAGCCTAAAATTCTTGAAATATTTCTCTGAATAGCAATGTGAGTATTGAAGAAAAAAATCTTGGATTTAGAGAGATTAACTTCCATACCTGAAGCCATGGCAAAGTCTCTCAGGATTTGCTTGTAAGCTAGAGCTTCTTTGACCGTGGGGATGCCTTGCAGCATGGTATCATCCACAAATTGTTGATGTGTTAAATCTTGACAATCTTCAGTTAGTTGGAGACCTTTCACTTTACCAACTTCTTTAGCATGCCTGATAGACCTACCCAACCCTTCCATCATGAGAATGAACAGAAAAGGAGAGAGTGGCTCTCCCTGTCTGAGGCCTCTTGAAGGAATGAAAGTCTTAAAAGGAGAATCATTAACAAGAATTGAAAAACTAGGATAAGTTACAAGGGCCATTACCCATCTGATCCAATTGTGATCAAACCCAAAAGCCATGAGAACTATTCTGATATAGTTCCAATTCATATTATCATAAGCTTTGGCTATGTCCAATTGCATGATCATTTTAGCTTTCCTCTTGCTTGTTAGTGAGTGCACCACCTCATGAGCTTGAATAATATTATCGAGGATTTGCCTAACTTCCACATATCTAGGTTGTTCCCCTGACACCAGGGTGGGGAGAAGAGGCTTGAGTCTATTGGCTACAACCTTGGATATTATCTTGTAGACCACATTGCACAGGGCAATGGGTCTGAACCTGTCAGGAGTTAGAGCTGAATCCTGTTTAGGGATCAGGGCAATAAAGGTGGTATTGAGTGCTTTCATAATGGTTTTGTCCCTCCTAGAGTCTTCCACTACATTCAGAACATCTTGTTTAATAATATTCCAGCAAGCTTTGAAGAAATCAACATTGAAACCATTCGGACCTGGTGCCTTACCATTTTGCATTTCTTTTAGGACCTCACTGATCTCATCTTCCAATACAGGTCTATTAAGGTTGAAATTGTCCTCATTGGAAACCAGCTTTGGAATATGTCTTGATATAACCCTAATAGATTATTCCTTATCTGAACAGGATTCCTGAGCAATACCACGAAAGTGTTGAACTAGTACTGCTATTATTTCTTCATGAGATTGAAGAAGATTACCTCCTTCATCCTTGATAGAAGAGATCTTGTTGTGATCTCTATTTTCCACAGTGGATCTGTGGAAAAATCTGGTATTGCGTTCTCCTTCTTTTAGCCATTGCACTCTAGATTTTTGTCTCCAAAAAATATCCTCTTGTTTACAGAAGTTCTCCCATTCTTGTTGATACTTGGTTGCCTACTCATTTCTAACCTGATCAAAACCCTCTCTAATAAGGGTTTGATTGAGTTCCTGCATTTTTCCTTCAACATATTTTTCTCCTTCAAAAATATTACCAAAATCCTTCTTGTTCCACTCCTTGAGCCTGAGTTTGATATGTTTTAGTCTTTTTTAGAGTAGGAACATGCTTGTGCCTTGAATGTTTAATTCTTCAGCGCACCGGATGGTTATGTTGTTGGCGAAATCTTGGTGGGAAAGCCAGATGTTTTCAAATCTAAAAGGTCTATTCCTAGGGGTGCCAATGCCTTGCATTTCCAGTTACATGAGCCAGTGGTCAGAGCCTCCAAAGGGGAGAACTCTTGCAACTGTGTCCTTGTCCATGAGCATAAGGTCCTCTAAGATGATGAATCTATCTAATTTGGAAGCCACCTGAGACTCTCCTCCTTTTTTATTGTTCCAAGTAAAGGTACAATTGCTCATGCAATATCCACTAACTTCATATTGTCTATGAAAGAAAGGAAAGCACAGGAATCTTTATTTAGTGTTCGGGTGGCCCCTTTTTTCTCCAACAAAGATTTGATCATATTGAAATCACCCCCAAAGATCCAAGGGATGTTTGCATGTCTTTCCCTGAGATCCTGCAGGGAGTCTAAAAGCTTGAGTTTGGCATCCAATCTTTGGGGACATATACGTTCGTTACTAGGTAGGCTCCGTTATCTCCCACTGGTTGTATGACCACTGAAAGATAATCCCTAGCTGCCTCTGCATCTATAATGTCAATTTTTTGGGGGTTCGAAAGTGTGAGAATGCCACCTGTTGTATTCTTTGCTTTGACTTCTAGAAACTCAAATTTATTGAGCCATTTACTGTGAATCTCTTTTATTTTCTGAATGGAACATTTAGTCTCCTGGATGAAGATTATATCTGGTGCTACTTGTTTCATTCTATTACTAAGTAACCTTTGTTTTCATTTACTGCCTAGGCATCTAATATTCCAAGAAGCAAACTTCATTATTAAATATTTGTAAAGGAGTAACTGGATAGGTCTTTCATCTTACCTGAGTCTATCATTAGCTTTCCACATTCCATCAAAAGCTTGTTTTGCTTCTTCCTGCCTCTTTTCTTTCCTGGGTATCTGGTTGCCAACCCTGATGTGGTTTTCAAAGCTTTCACACCTTCGCTGCTCTGCCTTTTATGAGTCCCTTGCTTTTTTAGCCCCGTGGTCTGAGTTTTCCATAAGAACAACTATTGAACTCCTTTGGAGGCAACGAATCCACTCCCTCCCTAGTTCCTTGTTTTAGGAATCCTTCTAGATCTAGATTCTCTTTCTCAATAATCTCTTGTAGTTTGTTATCTTCCATTTCCATCTCACACTGGGTCATTTCCAGATCCATCTCCAAATCTGTGTCACTCATCATTTATTCTTTTTGTTTGTTAATGGTTTGTGTTTGCTCATATTCTTCTTCATTCTCCTCATTCATTGGAGTGTCTCCCTTGGCCTACTTTGCTTTCGTTATCTCCTCTTCCTCTTCTAGTGCTTGAAACCTATTTTGGTTGGTCTGTTGCCTTTCCTTTTGATGTATTTTCGATCCCCTCTTGCAACCTTTTCCTTTCTAGACTACTTTGTGAAAGCTTTCAATGTCTTTCATGGTATTGGTTTTACCATTATTTTCAGTCTTACTGAGAGGGAAATCTCTTAATATATGCCCATGTTCATGACATTTATGACATTTGAATGGGATGTGTTCATAATCCACTGTTCCAATATGACCTCATCTAGCAGAGCTCCAGAAAGATCCATCTCCACACATATTCTTGTAAAGGATGTGTATTTTGCTCTTCTGGTGGCCTCAAAAGCTTTGACAAAACGTCCTAACTTATTTCCTATGGCAGAAAGGGATTCCATTTGCCAGTAATCCAAAGGTAGAGAGTAGAGTCTTACCCAGACCGGGACCAAGGTAAAAGTTTCACATTCTAGGACAAAATTCATGATCTAAGGACTCATATACAGGCATGCTGCTGCATAAAAGTAGGGCCCTCCTTCAAATACTCTGTCCTTATCTTCAATGTTTGCAAAGACTACAGTAAAGAATCCCTTTGACCCAAGATGTAGTTCTATGCTTCCTTTTGGTTTCTAGTGGTATTTAATCCAAGATTGTAATGCTTTTTCAGTGGGCCATAAACCCATGAACTTGCAAATGATTGCATAAGTCTGCATGTGGTCCCTATGCGCCTGCAGAGCAAGATCATTCAAAACAACTCTAGGAGTGATAGTTGAGTTTTGTCTTTTGTGCCCTATTCGTTGTCCGCTTCCTTGCTTTCTTTATTGTTGTTATTCTCCTTGGATTCAAAGCCCTCCTGCTCTCTTTCTTTGTTTCTTTGTTTTTCAGCTGAAGGATCTCTATCCTCTTCTACTGTTTTTTTCCCTCTTCTAACTACTACCTGCTTGTAGGAGGGAGTGGAGCTCCCTCCTCTACGGCCTTCCATGAAGAACGAACTTTGCTAACCTGTAACCCTAACTCCAAAATTGCCATCGTGCTTCGTTCACTCAGATCTAATCATAAAAGGTGTTTATTTTCAAATTATCTTAATCCCTCATCTTCATTCTCATTATAATATTCATTTCAATGATACACATTTATAATATATATAGATGAAACCCATTCAGAATTAGATTTATTTTGACACTATATAATATAGAACACATGACGCTGTATGTTATAATATAAAATATGTTCATGGTTATACATAGAACTACATACTAACAAAAAAAAATGTTTAATGCATGTTATTAGAAGTGTGGGAAATTAATAAACCCTCAAATACATTGATTATTATGTAGTATTTACAAATTGATTATAAATTGCAATAAATATAAATAGTTAATGCAATGAAACAAATATGAACCAAAGTCACCGTATTGCAATCGACAGAGTTGTCTACAAATATTGATTAAATTCATAGCCTCGCCACCACCTGCTAAAGCGAAAATTACAGTCCATATGAAAAGCAATTAAAATATATATTACTACCACAATCCTCTGGGCTAAAAGGCGTCATCAGGCACCTCTGGCCAGATAGTCGTTGTACGTCTCATATTCAAGCAGCTCCGCTGAATTCTGCCTCCGTAGCCCCTCCCTAAACTCTGCAATAAACGCTTCTGCAACCGTGTCCACGTCTTCTTCTTTGAAATTCGTGACATTATTTCTGCTCCTCCCCTCCTCTTCTTCAGAAGCTACCCAATACCTCGATTGTGATTTCATGGCGAACGATTCCTTTTTCTCGCGACGTGTACAGCCTTCCTCGTCGTCGGAATTTTGGTTTTGAGTACAGCCAAAGAGTAATGTAGACAAGCTCTTCCCCATTACTGAAAAGAAACTGCAACACCGATACAGAGAAAAATCTCAACTCAATCTCTTGCACATAGATATGGAAGCCTTCAATATGAATATATATAGAGGAAAATCCACAGTATCCATCACATTTTCAACGAAGCGTGTCCATTATCATTTGACCGAGCTATAATCAATTGGGCGAAGTAAAAAATAATTTTATTTGTTGTACTGTTGGGTCAAGAGTGCATGTCAATTTGCATAAGAATCTATGTGCTGTGAAACACTAACCTACCAAGTAACCTACCAAGTTTGAAATATTCAGAGTCTCGTCGTGCTTGCCCTGCGCATGATAATATTATAATCACTTCATAAAGTTGTTTCTACGCTTTTGGACGAGATGCTCGGCCATAAAATCTCTGAGATGCCCTAATGCTTTGAAGGATCCTCTATGTGATCCTGAAAGCACGGTATATGCCATCCACTTTTTAGAAAGGTCGCTCTTATAGGTTTGATTTTTCTTTGCCAGACCATAGTGTTTTGCAAAAGGGATTGCAATCCCACCTTCCTCTGAAACTGCCTCACACATATTTATTTGAATATTAGTGTGTACACATATTTGAAATCCCAAACGTATAAATTTGGAAATATGCGGACCCTTGTCACGATGCATTTCGTAAACCTATTCCTACTCTCTCGACTTTGCGACGAGATTATACGATGCCATGTTTACTTAGAGCGACTCGGAAGAGTTGACAGTATTTTAGAGGAGAGGAAAAGTACATATGCAAATCAAAACATCAAACATATATGTCAAATTTATAACGCTTGTTCACACCTCTCAGTATGGCTTATACTAAATTATAATATTAGGTAACACTCAAAGTAGGTGAGATATATTTTTTACGTTAAAAAAAGTTAGTGCTCTTCCTTCAATGACCAGAGTTTTTCATGCTCGCCTTTTTAATTTCTTAGAAGATGTGTATCTCGAGAAGGGTGGCAATAATTTAGTATTTTATTATTATTATTATCATTATTATTATTTTAGTTTAAATTCATTTTAATAATTTAAGATAAGTTTAAATTAATTTTAATAATTTAAAATATAGTTTAACATTAATAATTAAATTTTTAGAGATTATTGATTAACATAGGTTATGATCCATAAATTTAATGGAAGAAATTGCCACTATTCCATTGATCTTAATAGTTTAAGATACAATTTAACATTAATAATTAAATTTTTAGAGACCATTGATTAAAATGGGTTCTTATACAAAAGTTTAATGGAAGGAATTATCACTATTTCATTGATTATAAGAATTGGGAATCTCATGATTAAAATGTAATACTTTGTAGTCACAAATTATTTATTTGGAAGAAATTTAATTATGAATTTCTAAACCATTATTATACATCAAATGTAAAGGGAACATTCACACTAAATCTCGTTTATTTTCATTAATTTGAATTAACAAAGATGGATTTTATAACCAAATATATGGTGGTTGTTTGTAAATTTATGTGGCTATCGTTGTTGTGGGATTGAAAAATGTGAGAATAATCCATAATATCTATTTGTTGATACACATTTTGAATCTAGAACAAGATTCATTATCAAAATTAATTTATCTCGAAAATACTGCTTAATTAAAAAATTCATCATCAAAATTAATTTATCAAAAAAACATGACCTAACTAAAAAAATAAATACAAAATGATGTATAAAATAGCCAAATTAATACAACATGACGTATAAGATAGCGAAATTTCATTTAAAAAAATATTAGTAACCAAAATTAAATTATTCTTAAACCTTGTAAATGATTTTGATTTTGATTTTGGAATAGTAAAAATGGGTTTCATGGTAGTAAAAATTATTATTAAACATTATACATGGTTTTGATTTTGATTTTGATTTTGATTTTGATTTTGGAATAGTCCAAATGGACCTTATAGACAAATGAATGCATAGTCACAAAACTTAAAAATTAAAATAAAATTTAATTACTATGTTGTGATATTTTTATAAAAATTTAACTAAATAATTTTTAAATTAAATAATGGTGTAATTATATATAATTAAATAAATGATAATTTTTTATTTCTATTTTTATTTTTAATATAATATTATATATTATAATATATATATATATATAATTTATTAAAAAGCTATATCACAATTTGAAGATGATAGGAATGTAATATGACATTCAATATAATATATGAGTTGTATTTAAAGAATATTTTAGTTAAAATTAATTGTTTTTTATAATATTTTAGTATTAAAAAATAGTTATTTTGAATTAGTATTAGTATATTTGTGTTGAGAGGTGCTTTCTAGAATATGGTAGAGATGTTGTAACATAATGTAATGTAAACATTTTAATTTATCAAAATACTATAAAAATAACCTCATTAAAATAAATTAAAAATAAAAATAACTTATGGTATTGAGAGCCCATGGTATTCTTGTAGAAGATAGCTTATTTAAAACGAGAAATTAAACCAACCTCTATCTATCTTAACTCCAAATCTACTAAGTGCCTAGGGATCAAATCAAATTTCTTGACATGCAAATCTCTTTTAGAGGGAAAAAATGTTTGATTCCTCTTGACACTTGGTAGACCACAAGTTAAAATGGATATAGGCTAGATTAAAATTTTAATCTAGATATGATTTAGTTTTTTAAAAATCATCATAAAAGAACATATTAAATAGATGTCAAATATATATGAAATTTCTAGAAACTATATTTTGATGTTAGTTTGGATTCTTAAAGTTGTTTTAAAATTTAATTTTTATTTTCATAGAGACTTTAGATAAGGTTTTCCATTTTGAATTTGATAAAGGTTATAGATATTACCTAAACCAATCAACATCGTTACTTTTTCTTTTTGATATATTCTTCTATATTGATGGTTAGTGGAGTATTGATGCTTGTCAATGAATGAGAATATATTGTTGGAGTAAGTTTTTCTAGCTCTATAACATGATCTATCAAAGAGATGCCTCAATCATTATGCATCACAAAACACAATACACCAACTAGGAATAGGTTCTAAATTACCAAATACATATAGGTGTGCTCCATGGAGAATAAAAATTGTTTATCATGCTATAAAGAATATATCACACCATTTCACTAACCAAATATTTCTACATGACATTCCCACCAATGTGCCAAATGACATGGAACATCATGATAATGATATTGCTTATTGTTCATCATGACACCCTTCCAATGTTTCACATCACCTCTTTAAGGATCCAAGTGGTATTGGTTTTAGGCTAGATAATTCTTTTTTTAATCATACATCTACAAATTTTCAATATAGTGTTACTAAAGAAAAACTAGTGCACCAAATAATATGAACCATTGTGACAATGGTGATGCTTTTTGTCTAGCATGGTTCATTGTTTTCTAGGCACATTATATTTTAAATAAATCACATAATGAATGTTTTATTTGATACAATTTTTTGAATTTTATATTAAAAATTTATCGTATCAGTGTGTTAAATTAAAAAGTAGCATTGATGTACTACTTTTGATGGAACATTGTAACTATGCTAGTGTGCCACATATGATGGAGCACCATAATTATTTTGGTGTGCCTATTAACATAGAACATCAAGGATATGGACATGCTTTTTGTATCATATAATGTGGAATAGCTAGTGTGCATGAACTATTAAAGGTACACTAGTTACCTTACCACATCATTTTTGCAAACAAAATTTATTTTTATTTTTTGATAAATACAATATGGTTTGAAATTTCAATTTATTTAACCTATATATATGTGCCTAAAAGTAATTGTACATGAATAAAAAATGATAAAAACTAGTGCAGGAACACCAAGAATCGTAGCATGTTGACACATGCAACTTTGTAGGGGATTGGGGGATTAGACAGTGGGAGATGGATATGATCCTTTTCCATATTCCACTACATATGTGTTTCCTTTTGAGGAATATTTTCCTCCTTAATTTTTATGATGAGGCTACATCTCTTAGGTGTTAGTTTCCATTTTTATAGTAGTGGATATATGATTGGGATCATGTAAAGAAAGTACCCGAGATCATTACCAATATACTATATCAACCCATGAAGGAAGATATCTATTTTATCATTGTTTTTTCTAAAAGGAGGGGAGCTTTTACCCCACTTGCTTGATCTACAATTTTAAATTGCAAGAGAGGTTTATTTGGCATATGTGTATAGAAATGTTAGCTCACACATTATTCATGTCATGGATTTATAGATTTTTGGTGGCCAATTGTGGATAGGTTTATTTACTACATAGGATGTTAAGTTCTAAATTATCCCTTATTGTCATGGAATTGACACGCTTTACCTTTGATGGGAAGTTCATTGATTTCCCTTTGTTGTACTACGTAGATAACCTAGTTCAATACCTCTAATTATTAGGTGGTCAAAGACATTTTATGATAGTCCTTTATTTTCTTAAGGTCATTTCCACTGTATTTTATTATGGCAGGTTATTATTTGTATTTATAAAAAAAGATATTTACTTTGTTTTTAATGGGATTCATGAAAATTGGATAACAATATATAAGTTCCCTCATGGGCCTATGATTGATGCACATATGCACATGTGAGGGTAGTTGTTTCGAGGGGCTAGATGAAGTGGTTGTGCAGTCTAGTCAGTAGAAAGATTGGTCATTTCTTGGCTAGAGGGGACAATCTTTTCATGAATATTATAGAACAGTAATAAACAAGGATTGATTGGAAAGGTTTTATAAAAATATGATTTACTTTAAAGAAACCACTATATGGTCGAGGTAATATTATTACTATGCTTTGATAAATCTAGTTGCATATTTTTTTCTCTTTTTTATTGCACATGTAATTTATTGAATCAATTTATCTTATTATTATTATTATTATATTTTTAATATATTAGCACATGTGTTGGGGAAAATCCTCCCTAGTAAGATTAAGAGATGGATGAGAAGGTTCAACAACTTCTAATACACTTTCCTAGTATGACATGCACATTGGACCATAAGGTCTTAACTAAGATTGTAGATCACATAATCT
The DNA here is from genome assembly GCA_000404065.3 of Pinus taeda. Classification (NCBI taxonomy): domain Eukaryota; kingdom Viridiplantae; phylum Streptophyta; class Pinopsida; order Pinales; family Pinaceae; genus Pinus; species Pinus taeda. The sequence continues at coordinate 68,666 of APFE030087863.1, forward strand.
AGTCTAATGTTTACACATGGAATGGTAATTATGCACACTTAATAGATATTACAAGACCCATATTTGTCTAACATATGGCTGATCCTTCCTTGCAACATGATTTCATTGATGCATCACGTACTTGTGAGTGTCATCAATTTCATCTAGACATTAAGGGATGGTGCTTATTATAATTTATATATATCATCATATGAGGATGAAAAATCATAATCATTAACCTCCTAATTATCCACTACTTATTCCTACACTATATCGACTAACATCTCATCTTCCTCCTCCAATTCATGATTCTCCGCCACCTAGTGTTGCATCATATTGGCTAGAATTGCCTTCTCCTCCTCCATTATAAGGTTATCCAACACCTAGTACTCCTCCATATTGATTGTAATAGCCTCATCCTCATCCACATGCATCAATAACTAGATCATTGAGAGATCCACCTCCTCATCATATTCCTCATGCATAACTAACCAAATGATCCATTATTCCACCATTTCCTCCTCCTCATATTCCACATGTTTCATCATCTAGATAATCCACTAATCTACCAGCTCCCTCTCCTTTACATGTGTCACTAGTTACATCAAATTCCATTGATTATTCTTGTCATAATGCTAACAAGGGTGGAGATTAAAATGTTGGTCATTCATATGACCAACTTGATGAAAATGTTGGAATTTATTATTCTGATGTTGAATGTGAACATGATAAATGTAATCTCCTTGAATGAATCATATTTTATTGAAATGGATTAGCATAGAATAATGAGGAATACAAAATTTACTTCCTTATCATATCCAAATCTTGTTCTATGTTTTTTGTTTCTAATTTCTTCCCATGGTATAATAATGGGTTTGAAAAGATTATGTTGAACCTATTAATGTATATTTTCATTCTCATCTGAAACTACATCTAAAGTTATTTCAGAAAGTTGTTTCTATGTTGAATGTGGATTCGAACCTGTTGCAGAAACTACAACCATCCTTCAAAATTTTGCCTATGCTTCAATTTTCGAGCCTTGCTTCTTATCCACAAGATCTCATCTTGCACTAATTTAGGTATTCATAAATCGACTAAGACTTATATTTTTATTTTTGATTGTGCTTGCTTAGTTTCACACTTAGCTGATCCTTGTAAGTCACAAGTTATTCTCCCAACTTGGTCTCAAAGCATTTAAGGGCTTGCCTCCAGAAACTATGCAATCATTGAGGGCAAGCAACCTTGATGATGGGAATTGTGCAGTTCTAACTAACAGTCATCCTTGAGCTTAGAAACTATGTATTCATGGAATGAAAGCTAATGATGATCCCAGAAAATATGTAATCCCTCACTAAGCTTAGAAACTACGCAATGCACTGAGTTAGACAATGGCTCAGTTCCCCAGAATTGCATAGTCTTTCCTGGTGGTGTGCATGGAAAGTTTACCCAAAAAAAGCTAAAAGCTTGAAAAGAAAAAAACATCCATAAAAAATAGGGATCTATTTTTAATATCCTGAAATAGGCAATTTCATTGTTTTTAAAGACTTCCACCAAGTGTCACTTTTTCCTTATTTTAGGCATGTGTGTCTAAACCCCTAGCTTCATTCAAAATCTATTCAATAGACGCTTTTAGAGCTCATTATAGACATTCGCCTTTATCTTCAAATATATTTATGTATTAAAAATAACATAATTTATTTTTTATTTAAAAAACAATTTTATCGGCCACCGCCCCCACGAGCGCCTGGGCGGTGGCTATTTTATTCTAAGAATCGAATAACCACTTTTTAGCCACCCCAACTGGTGGTTGGGCGGTGGCTATCCAATTCTCAGAATCGGATAGCTATTGCTCGGCTGCCCGTGGGAGAGGCTGAGCAGTGGCTATCCGATTCTGAGAATCAGATAACCACCACCCGACCATCCCCACAGGCGGTTGAGCGGTGGCTATCCGATTCCAAGAATCGAATAGCCACCACCCAACCGCCCGTGAGGGTTGTCGGGAAGTGTTTATTTGATTCTTGGAATCAAATAGCCACCGCTCGGCTACTTGTGGGGGTGGTGGCTGATAAAATTGTTTTTTAAATAAAAAATAACTTTTCTTAAATATGTTTATTGTATTTAAAAAAACAAAATTTAATTTTTATTTTAAAAAGAAAATTTATCGGTCATCGTCCCCATGAGCAGCCGAGCGATGGCTATTTGATTCCGAGAATCATATAGCTACTTCCCGGCCACCCCCACCCCACGGGCGGTTGGGAAGTTGCTACCCGATTCTCGGAATCAGATAGTCACCACTCAGCCACCTATGGGGGTGGTTGGGTGGTGGTTATCTGATTCTCAGAATCGGATAGCCACCGCTCAGGCTTAGAATCAGATAACTACCACTCGACCACCCCCACAGGTGGCTGAGTGGTGGCTATTCGATTCTGAG
>APFE030087874.1:4264-16656 GCA_000404065.3 Pinus taeda
CTAGACAGTGCAAACTCAAGTTTTCTTTTGGGTCAGCATTTGTAGATGAGGTTGAGTTAGATGTAATTCCTTTGGATATATGTGGAATTTTTTTAGGAAGTCCTTACTTGTATGATAGAAATGCTATTTTCTATAGAGCTAAGAACAAGTATCTACTTGCTAAATATGGAATCGAATACTTTTTAAGAGCTCACAAGCTCAAGAATAATTATACTCTCATAAACTCAGGACAGATGAAAAGAATGATAAATTCATGCAAATAGTTCTTACTGATGGTTGTAAAGGAAAAGACACCTGATAAGACCAATATATTTGAGGGTTGTAATGCTAATCAGCAAGCTGACATAGCAAAGATTGTTTCAGAGTATGATATCTTATTTAAAGAACCTAAAGGTTTGCCACCCAAAAAGGGAATAGTACATGATATTATTTTGCAGCAAGATGTTCCTTTGCCTAACATTGGGATGTACAGGTTGTCTGCTTTAGAGAATGTTGAAATCAAGAAGTAGGTGCAGAAGTTGCTCAAGAAAGGGTTCATCAGGCCTATCACATCACCATGTGGGTCACCAATCGTTTTGGTGAGAAAGAAAGTTGGCTCGTGGAGAATGTGCATTGATTACCAAGCACTGAATAAGATAACAATCAAAAATCGTTATCCCCTTCCTCATATAGATGATCTTTTAGATCAATTGAAGGAAGTTGTTTATTTCACCAAGCTGGATTTGCACAATGGATACCATCAGGTCAGAGTTGCAGAGCAAGATGCATGGAAGACTGCTTTCAAAACAAAGCAGGGATTGTATGAGTGGTTGGTTATGCCTTTTGGATTGACCAATGCCCCTGCTATTTTCATGAGATTAATGAATGATGTACTCAAACCTTTTCTTGATGATTTTGTTATTGTGTATCTGGATGACATTTTTATTTTTAGTCAAATGTGGGAAGAACATTTAAAGCATGTTAAGTAGACATTAGATGTTTTGAGAAGAGAAAAAATTTATGTTAAACTCTCCAAATGTGAATTTGGCAAAACCTCTCTAAATTATTTGTGTCATATAGTAGGGGGAGGTGAATTGAAAATAGATCCCTCTAAAGTGGCAATCATCATGAACTAGCCTGAAACTAAGTCTGCTACAGAAGTGAGAAGCTTCTTAGGAGCAGCACAGTATTGGAGGAAGTTCATTTCAAATTTTTCCTCAATTGCAGCTCCCTTACATGCTTTGACAGGATTGAACAAGGTGTTCAGTGGGGAGGCAAACAACAGAAAGCCTTCAACACCTTAAAAGAAAGAATTAGTACAGCACCTGTACTAGCACTACCAGATCTACAAAGACCATTTGAGATCCAAACTGATGCCAGTGACTATGCCATGGGAGCAGTGTTGACACAACACGGTAAACCCATATGTTATCATTCTAAGACTTTTAATTCTGCAGTAGTTAACTATCCTACCTATGATAAAGAATTGCATGCATTAGTTCAGAGTGTGAAAAAGTGGAAACATTACTTAATGGGCAAAGAAACAGTAATACACACTGATCATCAGCCACTTCAATATATACACTCCCAAACTAAATTGCAGCAATCAAGAGATTACATATGGATGGGGTTTCTACAACAGTTTCATTTAGTCATCAGATATAAAAAGGGCATACGTAACAAGGTTGCAGACATGTTATCTAGACCCATTATAAATGCATCTACCTTACTTAAGCATAATTATGTGCTGCATGAAAGCTACATAGAACAGTATGCTCGGGATATGGACTTTAAAGATGTATATGCAACTTTGAGTCAAGGAAAAAGAGTAGAAGAATTGGACTATCATGTGAAGGACCGACTCTTATATCATTGTGGAAAACTCTGCATTCCACAAACTGAGAGAGCAAAGATAATTAGGGAAGCACACACTTCTCTGATATCAGGTCACTTTGGGGTAAGTAAAATAGTTGCATAGCTGCAACGGTTCTGCTATTGGCTGAAAATGAATGAGACAATTTCTAGATATGTAAAGGGGTGTGCTATGTGTGCTAAAAGCAAGCCCAGTAACAGAAAACTAGGCTTGTACATTCCCTTGCCAATTCCTTCTCACCCTTGGGAAAGCATTTCCATGGATTTCGTTGGAGGACTGCCTAAATCTAGAAAGGGTCATGATTATCTATATGTTGTTGTGGATAGGTTCAGCAAAATGTGTATCTTGATACCTTGTAGCAAACAGATTACAGTTGAACAAACTACAAAATTATGCTTTGAACATGTATGGGTTCATTTTGGATTACCCACTTCTATTATATCTGATCGAGACACCCGATTTGTGGGGAAGTTTTGGTCAAGTCTGTGGGAACTAATGGACACCAAATTAAAGAAAATCACAACTTTTCATCCACAAATAGATGGCCAGACATAAGTAGTTTACAGGACAGTGATCCAGTTACTGAGAGGATATTGCAGCAAACATCCTAAGCTTTTCGATGAGCACTTGTGCTATGTGCAGCATGCTTACAATAGAGCTAAACACTCTTCTACACAGAGATCTCCTTTTGAGACCTGTTTTGGTTTCATACCAAGGTCTCCTTTGGATTTTGTCTTTGGTAAAGACACCATGGTTGATAAACACAGTGATGTCGACAAGGCAACTAAGTTCATTGAACAAATCCAAGAGATCCACCAGGCAGTACAGGAACAACTGGAAAAGGGCCAGGCCAAGTACAAGGCTAGGCATGATAAGCATCGGATGGAGCATAGTTTTCAAGTTGGAGACCAAGTCTGGATGTATATCAACAAGGATAGAATGCAAGGTGAAGGTAAAAAACTAAAACCTATCAAGTATGGACCCTTCAAGATACTTGAGAAGATTGGTGAGAATGCTTTTCGCCTTGATCTACCAGCTTACATGCACATCTACTCAGTCATGAACGCAGATTGCTTGAGTTTGTTTGAACCTTAAATGATTGAGGACCCTGAAGAGCAGAGTCAATTACCTTTTGTTGATGACCTACTACCTGAATACCTTAATGAGTTACAGGAAGACGCAGTTTTGGAAAGGAAGGTGAGGACAACGTGCAGTGGATAGGTGGAATACCTCAGGATTGGGCTTAAAGGTTCGAAGCCGAGTAATGCGAACTGAATTGAGATTGGACAAGTGAGACAACAGTTTACTCACTTAGTTGATGCTTGAAGAAAACCAACTTTTTGTGGTCCAAAAGCTTTTTCAGTAGCGAGGTTGTGATCCGAATCGAATCCATAAATGACTGAAAAATAACCTTAACTATATCGAGTTGAACAAATCCTTGAAAATTCTGAAACAACGATCAAAAGATGCCTTGAACCAGTGGCAATGCCAGTCGACGTGGAACAATGAGGACCTTGGTCAAAGCGCGCTAACTGAGGCCCATGGAGACTGCTTAGGAGGTCAAAACAGCCCCTGGGAGCCCCGGATCGAGAAAAGGAGGCGATTTTGATGCGCGATTAGTGCATCACTGGGAAAACAAGGCCGAAATGGGTAGCCTTAAGCACTCAGTCACGTTGGGAGCCAGAGAACCGTGGGTGGAGAAGAAAAAGCGCTAAAGGACAAATGCGAGACCCGCCCTCTGGAAAATCGATGGTATTGATCGGGGTGCCCTTGAACGGTAAGAGGTTTTGGAGGAGAGCAGAGCGATCCCACTCAGCGATCAATGCATGGTAGCAGAGGTGAGAGAAAAACCGCCGTGATAGCATGCTATCGGTCGAGCAAGTCAACCGCGCTCGACGTGCATATGACGTCGGATCTTGAGGAGCCTAGATCGGATGGCTGAGATTGCGCCCGATAGAAAGAACCAAAATCGACAGGGAAATAAGCTATGATTTAAAAGGATTTGGAATCCGTTTGACTGCCACGGTGGAGAAAGAACGTATCCACGACACAACCAAAGAAATGAATCGATGAGCAGATTGGCGTTGTTCCAATGGGGACATGTGGCACTTCCTAAGCATTCATGCTGACACCGAACAGGGAACTCCAAGCGCAGCTGTAGAAGGAGAATCGACGCAGGCAGGAGAGGAACCAAACAGGCATAGGTATTGAATGGTTAAAGCCATGAACAGAGATAGTCGTAGAAGAGGATTTGGAGAGGAGTTCAAGCGACCAAGGGAGACAGTGAACAGTGAACCCTAAGAGGAGGACTGAACACAGAGAACAGTAAAGCCAAGCAGAGGAGACAGAGGGTCAAGCTGACCACAGGCAGCATCGAGCACTAGAGAGATTGAAGATTCAAGCCTTCCCATAGAGGAATCTGTCTGGATTGAGCATCACAGTTGGCTCTTTCCACTATAGACCAAAGGTCACAGAGCTGGTAGGAAGAGAACAAGTCTCTGTACTCCGAGTGGCTTGGGGAATCCAAGAACCACCCTGCCAAACAAAATCTGTTGTCAGGAGAACTCATATTGAGTCCCTGTATTGTAATTTCTCTGCTATGACACAATAAAACAAGGCCACAACTGAAGTTGGACTGGAGATGTAGCCCTGGAGAATAGGGTGAACTCCTTATTAAAAATTGTTTGTGTCTTTGTGTTGCTTGTTGTATTTCTCTGCTGTCTTTCTACTTAAATGTTTGTGTATTAGCAATCTGATCGATCCGTTGTTTCAATAACACAGAACACACACCAGCACATGAGTCTGTAATACCTTTTGTTTAACAAATCTTCAACTGAGGTCACTCATCAGGTGATTATCAGATCATAAAGATACCATGGTTGATGGACACAGTGATGTGGAAAAGGCAACTAGGTTCATTGAACAGATCCAGGAGATCCACTAGGCAATATAGGAACAGCTGGAAAAGAGCCAAGCCAAATACAAGGCTAGGCATGACAAGCATCGGATGGAGCATAGTTTTCAAGTTGGAGACCAGGTCTGGCTATATATCAGTAAGGACAGGATGCAAGGTGAAGGTAAAAATCTATATCCTATCAGGTATGGACCTTTTAGGATACTTGAGAAGATTGGTGAAAATGCTTTTCACCTTGATCTACCAGCTTACATGCACATCTAATCAGTTGTAAATGTAGTTTGCTTGAGATTGTTTGAACCTTCAATGGTTGAGGATCCTAAAGAGAAAAGTTAATTGTGTTCTATTGATGACCTGCTACCCAAATATCTTAATGAATTGTAGGAAGACACAATCTTGGACAGCAAGGTAAGGACGACGCGCAGAGGAGATGTTGAGTACCTCAGAATTGGACTCAAAGGTTCGAAGCCGAGTAGTGCAAAGTGGATTGAGATTGGAAAAGTGAGACAGCAGTATCCTCACTTAGTCAATGCTTGAAGAAAACCAACTTTTGGTGGTCCAAAAGCTTTTTCAGTGGGAAGGTCGTGATCCGAATTGGATCCATAAAAGACTGTCAAATAACCATGACTATATTAGGTCGATACAAATCTCCAAAGAATTTAGAATCATGATCAAAAACACCCCTGAACCAGAGGCAATGGCATCCAACGTGGAATGACGAGGACCTCGGTCAAAGCACGCTGACCGAGGCCCATGGAGACTGCGCAGGAGGTCAAAATAGCCCCTAGGAGCCCTGGATCGAGAAAAGGAGGTGGATTTTGATGCTTAGCGGTAATTGCACATCGCTGGGCAAACAAGGCCAAAGTGGAGGAAGCATGAGCGCACAAACGCATGGCAAACCGAAGAACTATGTGCAAAAAAGGCAAAAATGCTAAACGTACAAGGCAAGACCCGCACTCTAGAAACCAGCGGTATTGATCGGGGCACCCTCAAACGGTAAACAGTTTTGGAGAAAACGGAGTGATTCCATACACCAATCGACGTGTGGCAAGCGGAGGTGAGAGAAAACCGCCATTGATTACGCATTATCGGTCGAGCAAGTCAACTGCGTGGGACATGCATATGGCATCAGATTTGGAGGCCCTAGATCAAACGACTGAGATCAAGTCTGATGGAGGAAACAGAATCGATGATGGAATACACCACGTTTTAGAAGGATTTGGAATCCGTTTGACCACCACAATGGTGGAAAGACTTCGTCCACGACGTAACTGAAGAAATGAACCGATGGAGCAAATTGGCACCGTTAGAGGTGGACAAGTGGCCACTTCCTGAGTGTTCATGCTGATGTCGAACAAGGAACTTCAAGCGCAGCTACAAAAGGTGAATCGACAGAGGCAGAAGAGGAACTGAACAGGCATGGGTTCGAATGGCTTCAAAGCCATGAACAACAAAAGGAAACAGACAAGTCAAGTCGGAGTCAAGTCTGAGAGACAAGGAGGAAGATAGAGAGACCAGAATCCCGAGAGGAGGACATAATACCCAGAGAAGAAGACAGTAAAGAAAAAGCAGAAGAAGAACAAAGGGTTGAGCTAACCAGAGGCAACGTCGAGCACCAGAGGCTTAAGAAATCCAAGCCATCCCATAGAGGATCTATCCAGACTGAGCACCATATTGGGCTCTCCACTGTCGACCAGAAGGTCACAGAGCTGGTAGGAAGAAGAAGAGTCTACGTACTCCAGTGGCTTGGGGAATCCAAGAACCACCCTGCCAAGCAAAGCTGCTTTAGGAGAACTCACATTGAGTCCCTATATTGTAATTCTCTACTTGAAGGCACAAATAAAACAAGGCCACCACTGAAGCTAGACCAGAGACGTAGCCCTGGAGAGCAGGGTGAACTCCTTATTAAAATTCTTGTGTCTGTGTGTTTGCTTATTGTTTTTCTCTGTTGTCTTTCCATTTTATTATCTGTGTATTGGAAATCTGATCGATCCATTGCTTAAATAACACAGAACACACGCCAGCACATGAGTCTGTAATACCTTTATTTAATAAATATATAATTGATGTCACTCACAGGGTGAATATCAGATCAAAAATTCCAAGATTTGGTGGTGGAGATGGTTTTCTCCGAGAGCCCTCAACGAGTGGGTGGAGGCAAGAAAATTCCTCAATATATGGCGAACGAATTCTGAGGCATCAAAACTTGGTTTGGTTTTGTGATCTCAGGACCGGTTTAGGTGAGATCACAATAGCTTGAGGGTGGAGGCGGTTTAACCTATTGTTACATAGTATTTTGTCACACCTCTTGTTCACTTCCTATTTCATATCCCGAAGTGCCGAAACATTGACAACTATGAAGCATATCATCCATGATATACAAACCAAAATCTCGCTGAAGAATCAAAGGAAAACTGCCCTAAATCTATTCTGAAGAAGGTTAACTAAAAACCTAAATTTTAGCATCAGCGTGATTTTCTCCACTCCCTACGTGTGCTGATATGCACAAATATACACTAGTGCTCCCAGTGTGATTTTTGATATGAAAACATGCGTTGAACCTCTTCTAGTGGGTTTTCCCAAACTAGAGGAGAAGCTTTGTGCACTAGAACCTTCAAGAACAATGAGATGGCTATTGTTTGTTTTTGATATGGTCAAGCTCTCCCATTTGGACCTCTTGATCTTATCATCATGGGCTTTCCCCTTGAGATGTGGACCTCCCTCCCTCTTTTGTGGATACCTAACTCCCTCTCCCTTCCATCCCTAAATGGTTGGTCATTGATTGCTACATCCCTATGTTGAGATTATGCTTACATGCTACCCATTCTAACTTGGAGAAGGAGTGCTTGAAGAGTCTTTGCTTGGACTTGGACATCCACCAAAAAGAGTTCTCCAACATCAAGGCATAGGTTTTGTGCTTCCCTTTTTAGCTTATTAATATATACATCTGATGTTCACTTTCCATAATTGTGTAAATGTTTATGATTTGATCTTAATACTCCTTGATATATTAAGTAGTTTATGTTTGATGTATGCCATATATGCTCTTGTATCTTGCATAGCTCTTTGATCTTCCTTGCAAGTACTCAAATGTGAATAACAGGTAAGGAGCGAGGCCTGGAGCGAAAGATTCAAAGTCATATCCAAAGGATTGAGTGATTAGCATCATTGCGAGGTACCTTTCTCCTTCTCTCTGCATTTGTTAACATAAACTAGGAAAGTGTATGTTAGTTTGATTAGTTTGTTGCTAAACCCACTCATTGGGCTAGAGGGATCGCCTTTGTCTGTGTAGGGGATTTACCTTCACAAAAAATGGCGACTCCATTGGGGAAGCTATAGCCTCTTCATCCTCTTTTATCAACTGATTCCTTGATCAATTTGACCGACCATCATGTTCTTAGTTAGTTTGAGTCTGTATAGGTCTATACAATCATTGGTTTCTACCTTAGAGTGCTAATTCTCGAAGTGCTTGTGGAAATATTTTATTTTTTTCCTTATTCCTTACCCAACATATTTTTTTCTCTGACAATCGCACTTCTAGTGCTCTTTTTATTAAAATAGTTCCACTGATCTCCTATTCAATGGTAGTTTGGCCATAATAACCACGCTGATCTCTGAGATTGGCAAAAAAACTAGGGTTTCTCTGTCAAACTCTAATGTGTCTGAGCCCCTGAGGTCTTTTTTTGTCCTGTATGACTAGATTTTTTGATTTTTTGATTGATTACCTGATTTCATTAGAAAATTATTACCTTTTTGAACTTTCAATTGTTTGAGAGAAATTGTATTGATTTTAGGGTTTATAGGTCATTTGATTGTCACTTCCCACTTGTGAGTGTTGTTGAGTCTGCAGTTTGTTGATTCTTTAGGTCTGATTATCTGGTAAAATCATTTGAAACATTGATTTGCATTGGTTTTGGTTTGTCTTTTGCAAATTTGTCTTTCATGTGTATTAGGTCATCTTGCATTTGAAACTCATCTTTGTTATTTATCAATCATATATTACATTACCTGGTTTCCAAACTGAAAAGAGTGTATTTGTTTATCTATTCGAAAGAGAAAGTGAAAGACATTTTCATTGAGTACTTTTGGATTTTGTGTTGCTTTGATTGGTGCATCGTTTGTGTTAGGAGAATTTTGAATCAAAATCTTCATTTTTTGCTTTATTTGAAGCTTAATTGCATTAGAGCATCTCAAAATCAAAGAGAAATAAAAGTTAGTGGAGGCATATTGTTTGATGCATTCTCTTGTTTGATGCATTAATTGATTAAACTCTCTTCCCTTGATAGTATAGAATTCATTGAAATGAAAAATTTTCCATTTCTCTTATAGTTGCATTTCAGGATTCAAGTGACATCGTTTGAGCCCAAAATTGAAACACAATTCAAGAACAACATTAAAATTTACTAAATTAACCTAAGGAGCATTTGGAACTTAACACAAACATTTAGAGGTTTAGGCTAGAGACGTGTTCCAGCATTTATAAACCTAGCAGTTGTCGTTAACTGCATCCATTGTATCCCGGGGGTGAAATCCCATTCTCTAGTACTCTTGGGTATATCAGAGGCACTCTAGTATGGCAAGTATATGTAAATGCCCTCATCGAATGGTTATGCATTAGACAGTGCTAACACAGACTTATGCTCCATGTACCGTCAAGTATATATTGGAATACCCCACTAGGTTATTATCCTTTAGCCATACGTAACTGAGCCAGCCACCTTGTAGACGTGATACACTTAACACAACATTCATGGAGATCGGTCGTCGTACATTAATTACTTGGTTTCATCTAAGGTGTATATAACGGTTCATAGATACTTAGTAACCCTTCTTGCTTAGTACACCCTTTTTTATTTATTTCTTGTTTTTAAGTTTTAAAATTTAACTTCCCATGATAACAAGACTTACTTATGCAGTTATCCTTGGCCTCATATTGCCTAATTAAAAGTAAATTTTAATTATAGGCTCAAATCAACCACCCCTTATTTTATTTTTTTGAGAAAAGGTCATCGTTGCTAAACCACTGGGTTCACCTTACATTTCCCCTTCATCATCCAACATTGAAGGGTCATCACAAAGCATTCATCTTGAGATTTCACAGTCACTTGAAGACCAAGGTCTCAAACTTGGAATTATCCTGAGTATTCAACCCCTTGCTTCTCATCCTCCACCTCGAGACTCATCATCTTAGGAATTTGATCCAAAAACTCGTAAGATTCCATAGAGGTTTATTTTATTCTCTCTGAATGCACTTTTTGATCCATTGGTAATATCCTCTCAACAGTTGTATAGTCCATACAATAATCCTAGTGTGCCTTTGGAGTTATCTCCACCATCATCTCGAATTCCCCCTCACCAATTGTTTCCACTCATGGCATCAGAAGATGAGTTTCTTATGTAGGAGCATCTGACCCTCCTTAATCAAAAGAGGAATCCAAAGTGGAGAATAAGGAGGACGTGGACCATCAGAACTAAACTGGAGAAATCTATTAAAACAAACCTAAATTGATGGAATGAATAAAGTCTCAAGGAGACTTAATTAAATGTAATCTGCCATGTATGTGTTTAGATGAGAGATTTGAGGAAAGGATATGATTGGATCTTTCGTAGTGATCCGATCCAACGTTTCCTTATATATATATATATGATGAACTTGTGTGTTCAATAGAGAGAGATAGAGAGTAACAAATAGAATTGTGTAAGAATAAAATATTCACAATGTAGTCAAGGGAAGAGCTTGTTCCTAAGGCTAAAATGCTTTATAGCTTGTAATCATGTTGTGTATAATATAAAGTGTGTGTTTATGTAATAATGCCTTTATGTGTTATTTGTGTATATATGTGATGATGGCTTGAATCAGGTGTTAGTAGATTACTGATCAACCATCGATCACTATAGGATCGATGGCGATCCATTGTTTAATGAAATATTATTTATATGAATGTTCTGTGTGAAGATAGAATATGGCAGAGAAACTAGGGTTTTAGCGTGAATCCATCAATAAGCAGAGGATCAATGACGCAGGCAGAAGGAACGAGAACCGTCAAATCGTTTAGATCGATAGACAATAATGGCGGAAGGTGAAGAGAACCAGATGTAGATCTGATCCATCGATCTCATAGATCAACGGTCATCGCGAAGCTTAGATGCGTGAACGTTAGCACGCGAGGAAAGTAGTTTCGCCACGAGAATGGTATTTCGGGCAAGGTATAAGCTGTAAGATATATTTCGAAGAAAGCACCCGATTCCATTCAGAGGCAAACACATAGCAGTGAGGAGGAGAGAGGAAACTGCTTTATTGAGCGGTTAATCCGTGTGCTTATGTCTCACCCGAAATCATTTTGGACCATCGGATCCACTAAGCATAGATCAATGATGGAGGAGTGTCATGTATGTTTGAGCGAGCGGGAAAAGACATCAACCGTTGGATTGGAGGATGTAATGGACGGTTGTGATCTAATCGCTCATCGCAAATCGGAGATAACAAAGGATAGCGCCAATAATGATGGAGTGTGGACCAGCTGATAATTATGGTTGCGGGTGTATAAATTTTGAAGTCCGGCCTTATGTTTGGTTGTGGGTTTTCTGTGTATTTCCCATTATTCCTTTGTATTCTGATTAAATGAATGGTCTTAGGTTTTTAAAGGAAAATATGATTATAGTGTTGTGGTCCGAGTTCTAAGGCATAGAGCTATTAAGTGCTTCTGATAGGTTTGTGGGCCATAACCCACAGGCTTCAGGATCAATAATTATAAATGAAAGGGGAAATTGGTCTTACCCCAAAATCACCTTTCATCATTTGGTATCAGAGCAGGGAAAGGTTAAAAGGGAAAGGATTTCCTGTGAGAAGGAAGAAGAGTTTGCAAGCAGAAGAAGAAGAGGTACAGTTGTGTTGGACACTGAAGATTTATGGTCTTTACTGTCGTACAACAAATAGCAGCAGAAGGTGAGAAGACTTGCAGCAACCTAGAGCAAGGAGTGCTTAATTGGTTCCATAGGAGAGAACCAAAAGGATGCCAAAAGACTAAGCTTAGAGGAGAAATCTTGGTGAGGTATCGTGTAGCAGAGAAGACTGTTACTATAGAGGTTGGTTGCAACTCATAGAAGATCATGAAGGCAATTCCACTAAGAAGTGGGTAGAATTTCTAAGGGACAAGGAGAAGCATATGACCAGGAGGTCATAAATTTTTGTGCCTAGGAGTCTGATGCAGGAGCATCTAACCCTTCTTAATCAAAAGAGGAATCCAAAGCGGAGAAGGAGGACATGGACCATCGGAACTAAACCGGAGAAATCTGTTAAAACAAACCTAAATTGATGGAATGAATAAAGTCTCGAGGAGACTTAATTAAATGTAATCTACCATGTATGTGTTTAGATGAGAGATTTGAGGAAAGGATGTGATTGGATCCTTCGTAGTGATTCGATCCAATATTTCCTTATATATATATGATGAACCTACGTGTTCAAAAGAGAGAGATAGAGAGTAACAAATAGAATTGTGTAAAATAATGTAAACTTTGAAACGGGAACTATAAACTCAAAACAGGAACTCTGCCCAAAAAACCCCGAAAAAACATCAAAAATAATGCTAAAAACGAAAAGTGTTGATGCTAGAATAACACCTT
>APFE030087874.1:18137-44812 GCA_000404065.3 Pinus taeda
ATTTTTTATTTTTGTCTTTTTTATATATGTTTTTTAGAGACAGTTATTTCATGTGGATTGAAAATTTAATTAACATTGTATAAATGTGTAGAATATAAAAGCAAAATATCGACATTCTTCTTTAAATATGCAAATCAATAAAAACCTCACCACAAAAAAATAAAAATAAAAATAAAAACAAGAAAATATGAAGAAGAAGACCACTTCAAAAATTATTAAATTTACAAAATAATGATTTACATTTCATACATTAGAAAATTTAAAGTCAAAAAAAGCCTTTTAAAAAAGGGCATGGTGTAGAATTACCACTTTTTTAAATCAACATCAAAATCACTACCATTCTAAAATGCAATATACAACAAAAAATTTATAGTGCCAAAAACTATGCTCTAAAAAAAACATGTGTGTTTTGCGTCACCCCTTTTCAAAATCGGGTCACTTTTTTGCTATCTCTACAAAACGGGCAATAGTATCAGTTCCCATTTCAAAGTTTACGTTGTTGTAAGCATAAAGTATTCACAATGTAGTCGAGAGGAGAGCTTGTTCCTAAGGCTGAAATGCTTTAGCTTGTAATTGTGTTGTGTATAATATAGAGTGTGTGTTTATGTAATAATGCATTTATGTATTATCTGTGTATATATGCAATGATGGCTTGAATCGAGTGTTAGTATATTACTGATTGACCATCGATCACTGTAGGATTGATGGCGATCCATTGTTTAATGAAATATTGTTTATATGAGTGTTTTGTGTGAAGACATAATATGGCAGAGAAACTGGGGTTTTAGCGTCAATCCATCAATAAGCAGAGGATCAACAGCGTATGCAGAAGGAACAAGAACTGTCAGATCATTTAGATCGACGAACAGTAATGGCGGAAGGTGAAGAGAACCAAAAGTAGATTTGGGCCGTCGATCTCATAAATCAACAGTCATCGCGAAGCTTAGATGCGTGAAAGTTAGCGTGCAAGGAACGTAGTTTCACCACGGGAATGGTATTTCGGGTAAGGTATAAGCTGTAAGCTATATTTCGAAGAAGGCACCCGATTCCATTCAGAGGTAAACATGTAACAGCGAGGAGGAGAGAGGAAATCGCTTTATCGGGCAGTTAATCCTCGTGCTTGTGTCTCACCTAAAATCGTTGTGGACCGTCGGATCCACTAAGGGCAAATCAATGGTGGAGGAGTGTCGTGTAAGTTTGAGCGAGCAGGAAAAGACATCGGCCATTGGATTGAAGGATGTAATGAACGGTCACGATCTAATTGCTGATCACAAATCGGAGATAATGAAGAACAGTGTCAATAGCGATGGAGTGTGGACCCGCCAATAATTATGGTTGCAGGTGTATAAATTTTGAAGTTCGGCCTTATGTTTAGCTGTAGATTTTCCGTGTATTCCCTGTTATTCCTTTGTATTCCGATTAAATGAATGGTCTCGGGTTTTTAAAGGAAAATCTGATTATAGTGTTGTGGTCTGAGTTCTAAGGCATAGAGCTATTAAGCGCTTCCGATAGGTTTGTGGGCCATAACCGACAGGCCTCAGGATCGAATTTTCTAAATGAAAGGGGAAATTGTTCTTACCCCAAAATCACCTTTCATCAATTTCCAACCTTTCCTCGAGGTCCTCTAGAAGTCTCAGCCACTCATACTCCTGGTGTTGGCGATGATTCTAAATATGACTTTCCACATGAAGGCTTGCCAAATGTGGGAAGTTTCGCACCTCCACCACTACCTGAAAGTAGTGAACCTTTGTTTCCAGCTAGTTATACCTCTTTGGCTAAATTGATTTCAGGTACTCTAAGTGCATCTTCATTTTATCACAATCCCATTTGGTCGTCGGGCACCATGCCTACTTTTGGTAGGTTTGTTTCAAATGTGGCCTCTCAAATTCTAGTATCGACTGTAGTTTCTTCAGTTCCTGTACAACAGATGGTTACAGTTGGGATAATTAATGTCCCTATAGGTTCCTCCGGTCCCCATTAAGTGGAAAATATGTTCCACCACCTATCCCACTGCATGGGAGGCAACAACCACCTCCTCCATATGTACCCTCTGTTATGGGTGGAACTTATGTGAGTGGATCTCAAACTAACGCTACCAGAGCTAGTCAAAATGTTGGCAGTGTACCTTATCCTAGTGGATCATCAATTCCATCTGGATCAGGTCAAATCCCGTATCAATAGCCTCTTTCGTCCCAATTACGCTACCAACAACCGTACCCTCTGTATGGCTTACAACAACCTCAAAATCCACCTTTTACTCAACAGGCAGGCCCCCAAATGCAACCTGGTTCAAATCCCTCATTTGGGGCATCTTTTCAATTTCAAGCTGGAACCTATCAGTACCAACCTGGAACTCAGCAAATTCCACAAGGAAATTTCCAGCAAGAGTAGCCTTATGTACAACGAGGACCTTATGTGCAACAAAGGATTTATCAACAACCATTGTAGTAGCAAGGACAACCCTTGTAGTAGCAAAACCAACCCTTGTATCAACAAGGCCAACCCTTACAGCAACAAGGTCAACCCTTGTAGTAGTAGGGTCAACAATTTTACCACGAGGGTGAAAAGTTGCAACAAAAACCTTATAATCTATACGCTTCGCAATTTTTTTATCCACCTTATGGTTGTCAATGGCCCATGGTGAGTCAATATCAACATTACCCTGGTCAAAACCCACCTTTGTAAGGTTAAAATACCTCTTAGTGGGGGAAATATCAACCTCCTTATGGTCAAAATCTACCACTTTGGGGGAAGAACGTATACCAACAAGGATGGAATCCACAAGTTGGACCTTATCAAAGGCCTCCCATGCCTTTCAATCCGCAATTTCCATTTCTAACAATGTTGGAACTCCTAGATGTGTCAAGAATCACTAATGATCCAATACTCCATTTGTTGTATTAGCCTCCAGTTCCTACTAAGATTCTTGGTGATTGTCCAAAATTCGAAGGAAAGTATAGAGAAGACCCCCAGGCCCACGTTATGACTTACCATTTATGGTGTTCATCCAATTCTTGGGTTGAGGACTTCGTTTGTCTACGTATTTTCCACTGAACCTAACAAGTGCTACTGCAAAACGGTACATTGAATTACCTCGAGGTGCTTATCAAGACTTCAACTCTTTGGCAATGGCCTTCCTTACTCACTTCTAGTTACTAGTTAGATATGAAACTGGTACCCATCTACTTGTGTCTTAGAAACAAAATACTACTACCCACATCTCTGATCATATCCATGAGTGGAGACGTTGGCGTCACCTTATCAAGTTTGATATCCCTGATGAGCTATTAACTAAATGGTTTACCAAATCATTCGTCAACAAAATTTCCAAGGACATAGCTATGGGTGGTTGTGTGACCAAAGAATAAGCCATTTCCCATGCCCAATTTTTAAATTTGGTATATTCCCAATCTAGCATGTTATGTGATCTCTTGCTTGATGCTTCGAGACCATTGACAGATCTAGCATCTTCTAAACCTCCAAACATACCACCCATCAATGGTATTATTAGGTTAGTGACTCAAACTTCTAGTAAAGCTTCTTCGAAGCAGAAATCTGTTTCAACTATTGCATCCAATACTCCTTTGAATCCCTCTCTAAATCTTGGTAAAGTTTTTGAGGTTAATTGTGTTCTGTCTATCATGGTAGACAAAGCCTCAAAAGGTAAAAGAAAGGGTAAAGGAAAACCCAAATCTGATACTCCAAAATAGGATCCTCCGAAATTGTCTATTGATGATGCATCTAAATGTAAGCTCAAATATCCTTGCCTCATTTGTGAGGAAGATCTCTATAATCAGAATTGTCCCCATCGTGCATAAGTTAGTCACTTGTTAAAAGGCACTCAAGTAACACCAGCTGTACTAAAAGAAACTTTTCCATCACAACAGACCCAATTGGTAGAACAACCAAAATCTTCTACACCTTCAAGTTCTTAGGTTTATATGAGCGGAACGGTACCTATTTCTTTCGCCACTCTGTCAAAATACTATCTGAATCCTCCCAAATCGGTAGTGGAGAAATCAGTTATGATACAGATTCCACTTCTTCTCCACCTAGTTCCAGTCCTCTTCATATTGAGAGACCCAATAATGACTCTGTTACCTGACCACCTCTGAAGGGTGTCCTTCGAAAATCATCTTACAATCTAAATGCGCGAGCTGCCCAACATTACAATATTTTCGAAGATTTAGCTCAAGCACCTTTGGAATGTTTTCCTTGGAAGTTCTCTAGAGTTTTCCATCGCAGTGGAAAGCATTACTATCTGCTATAGGAGGAATTGACCCTACGGATTCAAGTCTAATTACTTTTGACCTGGAAAATCATGTTCTGCATCTTCCTCATCAACTTTCTTTCTTAATCTAAGTCATTATTAAAAGGAAGATGATTCATCAGACTATGATTAATTAGGGTTCTTCCACCTGCATCATATCTATCTCATGTTGGAAAGCTATACGCTTTCTGCCTCTCAACCAGTCTCGTAAAACCTTAAAAGCCTTTGATGGCAAAGGATCTTATCCTTACGGTATTCTCACGAACTTTCCCATAATTTTGGAAGGGAGAACCATTGACTTAGAAGTAGAAGTCATTGATTTAAATTTGAATTATAACCTTCTACTTGGTCGAAGTTGGTCTCATGCCATGTTTTGCGTGGTTTTTTCTTTGTTCTGTGTGCTCTGTTTTCCCCATGAGGGGAAAATAGTCAACGTTGATCAGTTAGCATTTTTCTCTTCTAGTTCTTTGAATGGAAATGTGCTATATATGGGAAATACTGACATCCCTTATGAGAGTGTTGGGGCAGGTCTTGTCAAACACTCTTCTCTTATGGGAACTTTTTCCCTCCCACCTCCAAACGTCCCTTCCATCAACATGATCTCCACTTCTCATGATCCTTGGATCGTTCCTCACCCTGATCAGGTTGATTCTTTTAGTGATGTCATGCGCTCATCCCAGCAGAACAAGCCTATCAAGCTGTTGTTTTCCCTTCGGCGGTCACTTCTGAAATTCATGCTACTCTTAGTATGCATCTAGACATGTATTCACAGTCCCCTTGGCTTGGTTCTTGGGATTCTCTAGATCCCTTGAATGACGCATTTCCCACTGATGAGAGTATCGCCGAGTTTATGTCTCTTGAGGAAACTCCTTGGAATGATGCTCATCATCGTTCCTCATTTCTCCTTAGTCTTAGAGATATTTCATCGTGTTTAGTTACCTTTGTTTCCCATACACTCACCCATCCACTTCAAACACCCATTTTGGTACATGAAATTTTGTTTAAGGAAAACATGGGGAACATTATTGCTATGATGCCCATCAACATTTTTGTTAAACCAGGAATTGTTGAGAACATCCATTTCGGGGTTTCTTGTTCTTCGGATGAGATCAAGATTTACACTGCCCTCTTTAAGGAATTATGTGATGTCTTTGCCTGGTCATATGAAGGAATGCCTAGCATCGATCCAAGTATAGTTGTGCACGAAATTCCCACTTATCCAAATTTGAAGCCTGTTCATCAGCGACTTCATCCAGTGCACCCTAGAAAGGCATCTGCTATAAAGGGAGAGGTTCAAAAACTTCTAAAGGTTGGTTTCATTTACCCCATTCCATTGGCAGATTGGATTTCGAACGTTGTCCTTATGACTAAACAACAAGGGACTATTCACATTTGTGTTGAGTACCATGATATCAATTGGGCATGTTTGAAAGACAATATCTAACTCCTTTTATAGACCAAATAATTGATGAATGAGCTATAAGTAATATTTTTTCTTTTATGGGCCATTTTTTTGGCTACAACCAAATTAGCATTCTTCCTGTTGATCAACATTAAACTGCTTTTATCTGTCCATGGGGAACTATTAGCTCTATTATGCAGCACTGACGTTCTAAGGTCAGAAAGGAGCATGGTATATTGGTTGTGTCCAAGAGAGCTTGCAATAGTCACTTTTCTCTTTCTTCCTTCACCTCACTCACCTCTAAACCCTTCCCATTCCCTGAATAATCCTTCTAAAAACCCGACAAAGTCCCTTTGGGCCCCATCTCCAAGCGCAAAACCCCAAACCCACCATAAAACCTTACCCATACGCCCTCACGTGCTCATAAACCCCTCCTCACTTCCACGCCGTTGACCACCCCCCACTGATCTAATGGCTCTCGTCACACTCAATAAAGGAAACCCACTCGACCATTTTCCACCGTCAGATCATCGCCGTAAAGATCTGACAGCCTTCACTTTCATCGTGCTGGCAATATGATCAAATGATAGCACACAATGAGAGCGGTTTTTCTCAGTCATCTACCACTACGTGTCGATTGCTGAATGGAATCGCGTGACCCCAGGCATTTACCACTTAGTGCCCAAAAGTGGTGCGATGAATACCTTTACCACCCAACCAAACCGCCCCGCTTGTTAAATGCCCACGCAACTCCACTTTCTGATGGTCGTCCGATCTATCCGCTGAAGATCCAATGGCCCCGATTCACCCCATTCCCACCTCGACCGATAGCCTCCGCCGAGCCATCTCTGCCATCCATTTCTGCGATCCGACGACCATTCTTCCCGTTCATCCAAATCATCCACTCACCCATGCAGTCCATGACCTTAACCATTATGTTTGCCTGAAGAAGGAGATGACCAGCTCAACCATTATCAGGCACTGACAGACCCCCAACAACCATATTTAACAAACAGCATGGCCAAGGGAGAAAAGGACAAGCACAACTCTGTAACTAAATTTATCAGTTATGGACTCCACAAGTGCGAGCACTCCAACAACCTAGAAGGATAGCACAACACCTGAACAGATCAGATTCATCCACTGAAGCAAGAAAACACGTTCAGAGACTCCATCAAGCAGTTAAATGTGGTTGGTGGTCAATTATGACCCCTCCATACGTAAGTGGCCAAGTGCCCTTGTAGTGTAAATCTATAAATACTTAGAAACAAGATGTAATCAAGGTTGGCATTTGATGTAAGGTTCAACTTTTGGAGACTGTAGATATTTTTTCACTTGCAGCGTCTCATCTTCATTTTCAGCTAACACAAGCTTCTTTTGTTGTTAACTACTCACTGTCCATTTTCTTCTTATTCTAAGCTTGTGCTTAATATGTTGTATTCTCGAGCTCATGGTCTTTAGCACTAGATAACTGTCATCTTATCTCTGTGTTAAAGCATGGATTGCATCATTGAATAGGTTTCCCAGGTTTCTTTCTATTTAATGCTGGAGAGTTGTCATCCTATCTTTGCATTAGTAAATTAGATTTACAGGTATCTTTACTAGTTGTAGCTGGCCATCAAATGGTCTTGTGCATTTGTTGGTGTGGTTAGTATTCTCCATATTCACCTAATACCTCAAACTGTGAGCATTGGTGGTCTAGAGCCTTGTAGTCTAATGGTGTTCACGCATGTCTGGAGTGAAACAAAGTAGAAGTGGTTATCTGGCTTGAACCCAACCATATTCCCTTCCACTAAACCTACAACAATAGTTGAATTTATATGTTACCAGGCATCTCCAAGCTACAACCTAGGAGAGTTTCTTGGAATCCTAACATAACTGGCTCCATTATCGAGGAGAGGAGATTGAAGCTTAACTTCCCTGAGAGAACGACACAGATCTAAATTTGATGATAGACAAAGTCTGGACATACCTTTGGTTGTAATGATCTATCTGGTGACTCTACTGGAGGCCAAACCTTGTGGCGACTCCACATCACAGTTCTGGTTCAATTTGTGAGACACACTCAAAGAAACCCTCAGAAATCACCAATTGACCCAGTTGCCTGACCCTGAGAAGATTATCAAGCAAAGCAAGATCTCATGAAAAGGAGCATTAGGATCAAGTAAGCCTAGACAACCTTATGTATCTCTACAAGAAAGCCTTGTAATTAAGCATGCACATGTTGAAAATATAAAGCCTAGCACTATCAGTGGAGAATTACTCTCAGAGATTCATAAAGCTCCTTGTTCAATAAATTTCCCTTTGAATCTCAGTCCAAAGGAAACCTCCCCTCTAGTCTGTCACATTGTTTTAGCCCTGTCAGTCATTTCTCAACTCCCTACCTTTCAAACTACTAGTATCCTTCCCTCTACCCCAGTCATGGCAGGCCCACAAGCACCTACCAAAATGGAAAGAATCATAGCTGCTAGGTATGGACCCTTGGTCCTGCCTATTCCTTTGAATGCCATGCCTACAGGAGAATATCAAAAGTATATGCCTAAGTTCACTGGTATAGAGGGAGTAACAGCTCAAGAACATCTTGAGTCTTTTTATAGCTATGCTGATAATATAGATATTAGTGAAGATGATGTGTGGGTGAGGGTATTCGTCCAAAGCCTAGATGGAGAGGCTAGAAAATGGTTTAGAGAATTGACCCCAGGTCCATAGCAGACATTGAGGCCTTAGATGATGTGTTCCTAAAGCACTGGGGGGATAAGAAAGATCTGCTCTACTGTCATACTGAGTTTGGGAACTTACAGAGGGAAAATGGTGAGCTGCTGTATGATTTCAATAAGAGATTTAACTGTATGTACAACAAGATACCAGCTGAAGTGAAGCCTACCCCCACGTCTACCAAACTCACCTATGCCAATGCCTTTGGTGCTTACTTCTGCCTATTGTTGAGAGAGAGAATATGTGCTTCTTTTGTTGATATGCAAGATTTAGCCCTAGAAGTAGAATCAAACATCATGGCCATAGAAAAGCTCAAAGATAATGCTAATAGAAGAAGGCAGAGGGGTGAGCCTTATCATCTTCAGATCCCAAGATCGATAAAATGGCCAAGATGATAGAGTCATTAGCCTCTGAAATATCCAAGCTGAAGGTTGAACAACATTCATGGAAATCAAGGGTTCCTAATACCTTTGCTCTTCCAAATCCAAATCCATATAGAAGAGAAAATGAGCAGTTGCAGATTTTGCAAAGAAACAAAGATGCCAATGAAGACCAAAGGGTGGGAGACCCCGTTTCGAAATACAGTGATGGAAGAAGAGAAATTTGAAGAGGATGATGAGATCCATGATATGGAAGACAAGGGCAGTGCCCCTTTTTTAACCAAAGTTACCTATGAGAAGTCATTATTCAATGGTCAGATCAGCCAAGAACGAGATGGTGAAGCTATTCTACAAACTACCGATCAGCACCGTTATGATCTGAGATCTATAATGAATAATGTCAAATAATCTCCTGCTCATAAAGTTGTTGTCCCTGCAGAACAACATGCTAATAGGTAGAAGCAGCCAACAATTGATCCTATCATCCTCAAATCTCCAGCCATAGAGGTAAGAGGCCTTGACAGGTCCCCTTCTTCTTTCAGTTTTCAATCAGAAATTCAAACGCCAAGAATACCTATGCCTCTAATTGAACCAGTGAAGAATGAGTCCCTCAAGAAATCTATCCTTGAAAATCTTGAGCCTAAAGCCATCCAAGCTTCCACTGACTATGTGGATTTGCAAAATGACCAACCAGCTATTATTCTTAGCCCAACGATCAAAAAATGTGAAGTCAGCCCCCCATCATCTTATGTTCCTCTATGTGTTCAAGATAAAAATCCTCATAATTTCTCCCAGGCACTGGAGCCAGCCATAACTCAATGCCCAAGGCTGACATGGATAATCTCATTCTTGATATTATGAAGCCTGCCCAGTTGGCCTCCACATAGTCTGAAAAGGTAGTTTACCAGGTCACGCAGGAAGAGGGCCCATAGATTTGGGACACCTTCTTTGATGGGGCTTGTTCTAAGAAAGCTACAGGAGTAGGTAAAGTCTTTGTGTCCCCCACACAAGGATATATTGATTCACCATTTATATTAATTGTTCAGGCCACAAGTGACACATCCGAGTACACAACAACCCTTATTATTGAGCAGGTGTACAAAAGCTTCCATGAAAAACATCCAAGGATGAGAGCATACAGAGAGGGGGTGAAATATAAACCATCTCTACCTGATAAGGTCAAATGCCCTAAACTTTTTGAGGTAGGGGATCAAATCAACTGGCCTTTGCAAGGCTTTGATGAATTGGCTGATATGCACATTGAAAAAGAGAAAGGAACCTTTCATAGAAAGGTAGAAAGGGTCAATTCTCAGTATGGTGACTGTTTTCTCCAATGGGATGCACTAAAGGAAAGGCAGGGAGATCCTGGTAAATTCAATGCTCTATGGACAAGATCATTCATCATCGCTCAGGTCCAGGGGAACAATACTTTCATGCTGCGAAGTTTGGAAGGAGAAATAATTTTGATAGCCCAATCAATGGGAGGGTTTTTGAAAGTTTATTGTGTTTAAGGCTTTCTAGACCTTAGCATTGTAAATATGTCCTTTTTACAAGTTTTAGTGTAGGCTTAATTAGACTCCATGCCTAATGGAACACTAGGAATTATTGCTAATCTTATTTTTGTATGTAAGGCAGTGGTCTGCGGTTCTTGAAACCTCACAGGGAGGCTTTCATCCCTAGAAGGATCCGGTGTTATCTCTGCTATGCAGTGGTGACGTTCTAAGGTTAACAAGGAGCATGGTCTGTTGGTTGTGTCCGAAGAGATCTCGCAATAGTCACTTTTCTCTTTCTTCCTTCACCGCGCTCACCTCTAAACCCTTCCCATTCCCTGAATAAGCCTTCTAAAAACCTAACAAAGTCCCTTTGGGCCCTAGCTCCAAGCGCAAAACCCCAAACCCACCATAAAACCTTACCCATATGACCTCATGCGCTCATAAACCCCTCCTCGCTTCCTCATCGTTGATCACCCCCCGCCAATCTAACAGCTTCCATCACACCCCATAGAGGCGACCCGCTCAACCATTTTCCACCGTTAGATCATCTCTGTAAAGATCAGAGGACCTTCGCTTTCATCGCGCCGGAAATATGATCAAACGATAGCGTGCAATGAGAGTGGTTTTCCTCACTTATCCACCGCTACGTGTCAATCATTGAATGGAATCGCGTGACCCCGAGCATTTACCGCTTGATGCCCAAAAGCGTTGGAATGAATACATTTACCGCCCAACCAAACCACCATGCTTGTTAAACGCCCGTGCAACTCTGCGTTTTGATGGCTATCCAATCTATCCGCTGAATATCCAATGGCCCCGATTCACCCCGCTCCCACCTCGGCCAATAGCCTCCGTTGAGCCATCTCTACCGTCCATTTCCGTGATCCAACAGCCATTCTTCCCGTTCATCTAAATCGTCCACTAACCCATGCAGTCCATGTCCTTAACCATTTTGTTTGCCCAAAGAAGGAGATGACCAGTTCTGCCATTATCAGTCACTAACAGACCCCCAACAACCATATTTAATAGACAACATGGCCAAGGGAGAAAAGGACAAGCACGAATCTGTAACTGAATTTATCAGTTATAGACTCCACAGGTACGAGCACTCCAACAGCCTAGAAGGACAGCACAACACTTGAACAGATCGAATTCATCCACTGAAGTAAGAAAACACGTTCAGAGACTCCATCAGGCAGTTAAATGTGATTGGTGGTCAATTATGACCCCTCCATGCCTAAGCAGTGAAGTGCCCTTGTAGTGTAAATCTATAAATACTCAAAAAGAAGATGTAATCAAGGTTGGGATTTGATGTAAGGTTCAACTTCTAGAGACTGTAGATATTTTGTCACTTACAGCGTCTCATCTTCATTTTCAGCTAATACAAGCTTCTTTTGCTATTAACTGCTCACTGTCCATTTTCTTCTTATTCTAAGCTTGTGCTTGATATGTTGTATTCTCGAGCTCATGGTCTTTAACACTAGATAACTGTCATCTTATCTCTGTGTTAAAGCATGGATTGCATCACCGACTAGGTTGCCCAGGTTTCTTTCTATTTAATGCAGGAGAACTGTCATCCTATCTTTGCATTAGTAGATTATATTTACAGGTTTCTTTACTAGTTGCAACTCGCCATCACATGGTCTTGTGCATCTGCTGGTGTGGTTAGTATTCTCCACATTTGCCTAATACCTCAAACTGTGAGCATTGGTGGTTTAAAGCCTTATAGTCTAAGGGTGTTCACGCATGTCTGGAGTGAAACAAAGTAGAAGTGGTTATCTGGCTTGAACCCAACCATCTTTCCTTCCATTAAACCTGCAACAATAGTTGAATTTATATGTTACCAGGTATCTCCAAGCTACAACCTAGGAGAGTTTCTTGGAATCCTAACAGGAACCTTTGCCTACAAAAAACTCAATTTTGGGATGAAAAATACTGGCACTACCTTCAAACAAGTGATGTCTTATGCTTTTCATGACATCAAACACATCATTCAACCGTATCTTGACAAATTATTGGCTTATTTTGCTAAGCATCATGATCATCTTGGCCACCTTTGAGTGATTTTTCTTCATTGTAGACATTACAATATTCGTTTAAATCTGCATAAATGTGTCTTTTGTGTTGAATATGGTCATCTCCTAGGGTTTGTGGTAGCTAAGGAATTAGCAAAAGGGCGTTAGTAATTGAAGCCCAGAAGAAAATATTGTGGTTTTTAGTGTGTTAGTTTTCTTTTGCAAATGTTTTCCTCTGCTTACCTCAGGCTCTACTCAGTTTTCATATGTCATCCAACCGTTACATCAGTTTTTCTGATGGTGCTTGTCGTAGTACACAGAATCTATCTTCCGCTGCATGGGAAATCTATGACCCTAATGGTGAGTTAGTGAATTTAGAAGGTATATGTTTAGGTCGTACGAGAGAGTTAACCATAAAACTTGATTCACAACTCATTATGCTACAACTTAATGGACAATATTCAGTTAGAAACCCTCAAATTTTGAGAATTTATTTGTGAGTTTGTCTATTGGAACGAGACTTTGATTTTATTACTTATCATCACATTTGAGACGCATGAACAGATTAACAGATGCATTAGATAACTATGTGTTAGATAGAAATTTGTGAAACTTGTAAATCATAAAGCATCACATTCAGACATGTAAACAAAAAAACATATATTATATATATATATATATATATATATACATATATTATATATAAGATTTTCAAAAAGAGTTTGCTACATCAAAATGACAAAATATGTGTTTTGAGACATATGGCTTTATAAGCCTACAATAGCGCAGAAAGTAAACTAGAGTTGGCTATTCGCCCACGTGGTGCTCATGATAGAATGAAATAGCCCTAATGACTCAGCCTAACAGCCGACACAGTCTAGCATAATCCCCTACAGTGTGCCTCTAGTAGCGTAATGGCACCTCGTTGATCGAGGCATACTCTAGAATGCCCCCTGTTAAAACTTCCAAGTTACGCTCTACTTCAACGATAGGATATGCTCCCTCCTTGTAAGGAGCCTCCTCAATCTAGCGTGCCACTCGCCTGGCTATTAGAGAAACCCTTGGAGGTCTCTCTGGTCCCACATCTGCAAAACGTCATAAGTCAAATCTCAGTAGACATAAAAAAATTAAAAACTTCAAAAAACTAGCTTTTACCTAAATCAGTCCACTGTGCCCTTGGAAGAAATGGAAGATTTGGATATCCTTGTAAATTCATGCTTTCGTACACCCAATCATCAACCATGATTAGCTATTGATGCAGCCATCCAAAAAATGTCGGAGGGAATGAAATTTGTTGATCACCTCCATGTCGAGGCATCAACTCTCCCCATCTATGTAATTGTGGATCTCTAAGCGCTGATGGATCCACTTCCAACCACTGATAATGAAACAATGGCACATGTTCTAGGATGAACGCCACCAAAATGGATTCGAAAATAAATTGTTTCAGACTCCCTGACTTGCACTTGGTAAGTTGGCGCTTCATGCACACCAACAAACCCTCACACCAATTGAAAACTGTGGGATTCAGAAACTTGATTTCATACTGGAAATGAGACTTCGTTGCCTCATACAACACTTGAGCCCTAGCTACTTGAGCCATACTGTGTAGTATTGTTCGTAGTGGGAGATTTGTAATGGTATTTAGGTCAGTTTTCCCACTTTGGGTCTTCTTGGTCCCTAGTCAATGCCTCACAATGAGCATATCCATGCTCTCTCCTCTAGTGCATGATATGGAGAACTACACCTGTTGTCCCTTTCTAGACAGCCTGGTAATGAAATAATGTCGGAAACTTCTATTTTGAGTTCTTGATCCCTGATCATGAATAGTTGGCGATCCACATCCCACCAACTGATAAGATGCTACAATAACTCAGGTTGTGATCTGATCCTAGGAATCATGAAGAACTTGAACAATCCACATGCTCATAGGGCATCAACACAATCTTGATCCTAGGCAACCTGATGGTGTTCAGCTTCATGTCCCGTTTTTTTCCATTTAACCACCATTTTGGACTAATTATCCCATGGAAAATCAGTAAAACGACATTCCATTAGCTTCCATGGAGACAAAATCCAAGATAAACTATTTTATATGGAGGATTTCACCTAAAAAAATTTACCTCAACACCAGCGTGACTGTTTCTGAATTTTCTCACACTACGAGCACGAGGGCCTAATTAACCACAGGGTGAGAAATGTGAGTATGATGGGTAAAACCCGTGTTGGTCACCCACGATATAAAAAAATTTCAAGTCCTCCTTGTAGCCTATTCTATGGATGAAACTACATGAAATGACTACCAAATTGAAGGGAAGGAACATATCTCTTACCTGCAACAAGCGGCTCAACGAATGATATCCAGAATTGATCGTGCTCCTTGCCTGAAAATCGAGGTAAAATGAGGTAAAAATGCTCTCACAATTTCAAATTGGTGAAATGGTAAAAATGACTTACTTCTTGCCCTATTGATAAGTTTTAAATAATATTTTTACCAAATTAGGGCATATTTCACTCATTTTTTAATATTTTTCCACGAAATTGGTAATGTGTGTTTCCTTGTGTAGCGATGGGTCATATATTCTTGATAACGGTAATTTATCTTGACTAATTCAACGAGTTTTACTTTACCACTTTTGCAGACTCATCAAAAGTAAATGAAAAAGTGACGCCCTAGAGTCATCTTTAAGCTATTATTCAACTCTCAAAAAATGAAAAGATTGTCAAGTACTTGTCATTTCGAACTTGTTAAATTAAATGAAATGATGTCTACTCAGTATAAGTTTAACCCTTTTCTGAACTAAGATAGACTATTGTACAAAAAAGGAACACCTTAGTCGAACATGGCTAAGAGGTTCTCTTGGATATAGTTTTCTACCATTCTGGGTTCAAGAGAGGATTTACGAAAAGGGACCTTTGGAGTTTTCTTTTTCTCTTCTTTTTCAAACTCTCTAAACATGACAAAGATGCCAAGTTTCACCTTTGTCGGACTCATAAAACATAAACAACGCAGGACTTATCACCATGATAAGACTAAGTTTCTCCTTCCTAAGGCTCGTAAAACTTACTAGGATGGATTCATCTGAAGGATGAACTTATATGGAAATCATATGCTATCCCCTTCAAGCTTGTGATAAAAAATATATGGGGTACTTGCCATAAATTATGGGGGAAAAAGTGAAAGTGATAATCTCTTGTATTTTATAAAGGCAGCATGTCGCTCCTGAACATGACACTCATATGTTTCTCGTGTCAGGTTTGGGACATCCTCACTTGGTCACTTTCCTTCCTAGGTTTAGGAAATCTATTTTTCCTCTCATCTGATTATACCATTTCATCATTCATGTTGACTTCAGCTCATTATCCAGGAAGATGATCTAGAAACTCCCTTCCAGTACCTTAGAGCTTGCATGCCTTAATGGCAAGTTCTTTGCATTCGACGACAGGTTTACATCATTGACCTTCGATTGAATGATCCCAAGGGTTTTCGACTTCAGCTTCATTGTCCGCATTCGTGGATTGTGTTAATTGTACCTTGAGATCCATTGTCATTATTGGTGGTTTCTCTCGTACCTATTAATGGTTTACATCATTGATTGGTAATTAGGTGGTTTTCTATCATGTTAGAATTTGACACTTGTGTTCACATGTTAGAATTCATACATTGATCGGGTTGAGACAGAGTGCAAGACCATGGATTTTGTCTGACAAAATCCAGGTTATGTGGAGTTATGAGTTATTCATGATTGTACAGATGTTTCCCCTTGATGGATGGTTGCAACCATACCATGGATCCATATTCAAGATCCCTTTTATTCAGATGATTGTGACCATACCAAGGATCCATACACATGATCCTGTCTATTCAAATGGTTGTGTCCATACTGTGGATTCATGTATTATTAGATGCCTATTCATGCATCATTAGGCATGATCATCAGAGTTGTCAGATATGTATATGTATATGTATATGCTTGATTTACAGGTCTCCTGATGGTGTTTTTCTTGTCCTTTCACTAACTTGTAAAGCATCTCAGCCATCACTCCTTGTTCTGCCTTCATGCTTTAGGGGGCATCTATTACATAGTGTTTTATCACTCCTCCTATTCACTTCCTATTTCATATCCTGAAGTGCCAAAACATTGACAACTATGCAACATATCCATCATGATATACAAACCAAAATCTTCCTGAAGAATCAAAGGAAAACTGCCCTGAATCCATTTTGAAGAAGGTTAACTAAAAACCTAAATTTTAGCATCAATGCACTTTGCTCCACTGCTTGCTCGTGCTAATGGAAGGCTGCACAGTTATATACTAGAACTGCCAGCACAGGTTTTGATATGAAAACCTGCCCAACACCTCTTCTGGTAGTTTTTCCCAAACTGGAGGAGAAGCTTCCTGCACTAGAACCTTCGAGAACAACAAGCTAGATATTGGTTATTGTTGATATGGTCGATCTCTCCCATTTGGACCTCTTGATCTTATCATCATGAGATTTCCCTTTGAGATGTAGCTGACCTTCCTCCCTCTTTTGTGGATCCCTAACTCCCTCTCCCTTCCTATAAATTCACTCCCTTCCATCCCCAAATGGTTGGGCATTGATTGTTGCATCCCTATGCTGAGATTATGCTTACATGCTACCCATTCTAGCTTGGAGAAGGAGTTCTTGAAGAGCCTTTTCTTGGACTTGGACATCCACCAAAAGGAGGTCTCCAACATCAAGGCATAGCTTGTATGCTTCTCTTTTTAGCTTATTAATATATACATATGATGTTCACTTTCCATAATTATGGAAATGTTTATTCTTTTAGCTTAATACTCCTTGATCTATTAAGTAGTTTATGTTTGATTAATGCCATATATGCTCTTGTATCTTGCATATCTCTTTGATATTCCTTGTAGGAACTTGGATGTGAAGAAAAAGTGAGTGAGGCATAGAGAGAAAGATTCAAATTCATTTCCAAAGGATTGAGCAATTAGCATCAGAGCGAGGTAGGTTTCTCCTTCTCTTTGCATTTGTTAAACATAAACTAGGAAAGTGCATGTTAGTTTGTTTAGTTTGTTTCTAGACCCACTCATTGGGCTAGAGGGATCACCTCTGTCTGTAGAGGGGGTTTACCTTCACAACACCAATGTATTCCCCTTTTTGTTACATCTTGGTTTATCCCATGAGATCCCACATTCATGCTTGGAATAGGGCACAGGGGTGATTGGTTGAAAGAAATATCTAGCTCAACCCATTCTACGGTCGAGTGGCATGTGGAAGACCCTAGCTTGGTTGGCTTTTGTATATGTTAATAAGAGTTATTTTCTCTATGTGATTATTGAGCACTTGTACTTGTTATTATGTTGATTATATGGCATATTTTTCATAGTTTCTATTCATGTTATATGTTAGTTATTTGCATGGTTCTATGATATGCTCTAACTATGGCTCTTGTTAATGATTCTATAAGTTAATGAATGTTTGATGAATGCATGGGCTAACAAGTGTTGTTGCAGCTAGCTTAAGTCTTCATGGTGATTCTCAAAATGGATTTCAGACCCTTATGATCAGATATGCATTAATGACCTATATTTTCCATGTTTACCATATGTTTGAAAAAATGTCTATCATGGATTAGACATGTCTAGGTCAATTTCTTGTTCAAGTTTTGATTGGTTGGCCTTGTCATCATCTTGTTTATGTTTATGGAAAATTACAAGCAGTTGTGGGTAGTGGTTTGGAGGCTAGCCTAGAAAGGTGGCTCATATCTCGAGATTGCTAGCACTGAACTTAGGAATTTCAGTCATAATCGCATGGAGGTGGGCTTATGCATGCAGTTGGGACCCCATAACTGCACTGATGTTGTTTTGTGCATGTGGTTGGGGATTTTCCTTGTGAAAAGAGCTCCAACTCAGGGAATGTCCATTTGGGGTGGTTTGTAGGCTCCTGAGTGGTTTGTAGTCTGTAAGGGATGTCTCTAAGTTGTCAATGTGTCTACCCCACTTCCATAATTGGAACTTGGAGGTCAGTTCATATGACACTTGTCTCATGTTTACCCTAACGAGCCTTGTAGAATTGGGTAAGTGTGGAGGTCAGTTACATGTTTATCTTAATATGGGAGGGGCGGTTACCCTAGTTCACGTTTATCTTAATATCAAAGACCTCAAAAACTCTTTTTCAATGAGAAAAACATGCAATAAATATGTGTGTGTGTGTGTGTGTGTGCAGTTTCGAGATTAGACTCTACCACATTAAGAGTTCAAGACTTAGTAGATTCATGTTATTTTGGTGCATTCCACAAGTAACAAAAATTGTTCCAACTACCACTTTTAAGAACATGAATAACACAATGAGATTGAACTATTTTATCACATAAATAGCCATACACATTTGAAGTAAAACTTTCATAACCATTGCCAACATGTTTCCACTCTTGTCAATGATTAGTTGGAAGTCCCTAAAAGAATGACATTAGAATTGTGCATAAATGTGACAAAAAGTTTCACAGCATACATTTCTTTTTTCGAATGTATTACTATGACACTAGTAATGCTCCATTAATTCATATATACAATGCTAATTTGATGCAACACAACACAATCACCATGAGCATGATCCATAACAAATTTTGGCAACATATAAACAATATAAAACCACTAACCAATTTTGATATTCAATGCAAACACAAGACAAGAGAATAATTTATTATTATTATTATTCATAAACATTTATGTGGTGCACATAAACACAAATTTGATGTAAAATCGTGTAATATCCCCGGGTTAAAATTTCATGTAATAAACTTAATAAAAGCAAAATAAGAGCAAGGTCAAGGGACACTTATTCCAAGCTGAATGTTGGGAAAAATATCCTAGTGGGAATCACTTGTTATGTTTATGGCTAAGGGAAAATTGGAAAAGGAAATGGCAAATGCTTTGAAAAGGCAAAAAGGTATTATTGACATATTTTTATGAAAATAAAGGAAATTAGGAGAAAATGAAGTTGGAAGGTCGCAAGTTGCATGTGAGGAGGAAAATGAAGGAAAATAAGGGGAAAATGAAGAAATTAGAGGCATCAAGAATAAAATACATCAGAGCATCAGTTGGTAGCTTTTTGTCAGTTCAGTTTTGGAGTTTGTATTAGAGAGGAAAAGAGCACAAAGAGGAGAAGGAAAGCAAAGGAAGGACAAGGAAGGCAAAGGAAGCAAGGATCAAGCAAGGAAAGGTTGGACCAAGTAGCTTCAGCAAGAATACTTGTAGGTAATAGATTGCATATACGATTTCCTAGATGGTTTTAGCATGCATGGCATATGCATGTGTCTATTTTTATTTCTTTGTTACTGGTGGCATGGATTTTGTCAGGTTTTGACAGTGGTTTTAGCCTTGCCTTGTCATTTCCAAATAACCATGGTGTGAAGGGATTATTTCTTAGTTGAGATTTGGATTGTCGGAAGGTTTTGAATCCGAGTGAGGTGGTCTCAGGAAAATCCCGAAGGTGGGGGGTTTTGATGGTTTTTTATGGGAAGCCCTCAACATATGGGTGGAGACAGGAAATTTCTGAAAGGAATGGTGAAGGAATTCTAAGGCATCCAAGCTCAGTTTGGTTTTTTGATCTCGGGACTAATTTAGGTGAGATCACAATATGGTAAGGGAGGAGGTGCTTTAACCAATAGATTGCCTTGGTTGTTTATGGATTGGTTTATCCCATTGAGATCCCACATTCATGCTTGGAATATGGCATAGAGGTGATTGGTTGAAAGAAAGATTTGGTTCAACCCAATATATGGTCAGGTCGTACATGGAAGTCCCTGATTTGGTTGGATTTTTCATATGGTTAATAAGTGTTAAGTTCCTCTGGATTTTGATGAGTATGTTTACTTTTTGTTATGTGGCTTTAATGGTTGTTCTACCATTTTTATTTATTTGGTTATCTGTTGGTTATCAGCATGGTTAATTGACAGATCTAAGTATGGCTCTTATCACATTTCTATTAATGAATGTCTAGTTAATGAATGCATGACCTAATTGGTGATAAGGTAGTTATTGTGAGAAGGCATTGGTCCTTCTTGTTTAACCTCAACTAAGTTTTCATATCCTTATGTTCAAATATGCATTCATGACTTGTACGTTGCTTGTTTACCATGTGTTTGATAGAATGTTAGTCTTGGTTGGGAGGGGTTAGCTCAAGTCCTAGTTCAAGATTTGGTTCATAAGTTTTGTTTCTATGTCATGTATCATTTCTGGAATTTGCATTAAGTTCTGGGCAGAGGCCTGTGTCCTAGCCCCGAAAAAGTGGCTCAGAATTTGGGGTAGTTGCAATAGAATTGATTGGAAAAGTCCACATACGTTGGTAGGCAAGCCTATGGGAGCAACTAGAGGATTATAGTCGCTTGCATGCATTGGAAAGTTGAGGCTCTCGATCAATGAAAAAGAGATTTATCCCATAGGTTGGACACCTGGAGGGGTTGGATTACTCTTGGAGGCTTTGTAGCACCTGGGGGAAGTCAGTAAAGTCTTAAGTTGTCGACTCCATTTCCTTAAGGTCATATAGGAGGTCGAGTCATATCATAGTGACCCTCATCTAATGTTTACCCTGGGAAATCTGGTAAAAGAGGGTAAATGTGGGAGGAAGCAAGTTACAAATTGAAACAAATATGATTCCAAAAACGACTCACGAAATCACATTAGATACTAGCAAAAAAATTAAATGAAAAAATAGTTTATTAAAATAGAAAAGGATGATGCTACAAACTTGTATTATAGTAGTGACTACCCTAACTCTAGTGTGCGTAATTCATAATTTCCCCCTATTACCAAGAGGATAATTTTATATATCTACCGGGGATCTTTTCATAATGGTTGATAAATCACCTACGACTAACCACCCTAGATCAATCCCTTAATACACTTCACAATTATGAAATGGAAATACATAGGATTGAAGACATACCTTCTAATGAGGATTTTTGTGATCTTGACTGGTAATGGCTATAGGAGATCCTACTTTAGTCCCTAAAGCTCCTTCTCCTTCATCTAATACCTATAACATGCCCATAATTCAGACACCAAACCTTTCTTTCCAAGTAATGTAAAGGTGATAGAAAACTGATACGTAATCAAGATTTCTCAAACTAATCTAGAACTAATACAAGTAAATAAACTACATTGCATATGCGAGAGAATTCATAGTATATACATTATAAAGGAAACATCCACCATATAATATTATACCTTTAAGATGCATGAAAACCTTTCCACTCCCTTAGCTCCAGCTCCTCCTTTGTTGTTATTGAAAGTAAGGCTACCTTTCACATGTAAGGATTCCTCTCTAAGCATTCCAACAACATTTCATTGCATAACTTATTTTCTTTATATGATTACCCTTAGGAATAGCCTCTTGTTTTAGATTCGTTGAGGAGATGCGAGGATGAATGTAGACACCTAGATCCTAGTGAGTTTTGATTCGAGTACAAACTTTTAGGCCATATGACAAGGCATCTCATCCTTCTCAAGTTGTTCTCCTAGGAAACAAGAAAATCTGGAAGGAAAAACATTATAGTGGGCATCAATTACAATTTATTAATGTCTATGGAATTTGGAAAAGGAATTGGGAAAGGCATTGAAAAAGGCAAAGAGGCAATAATTGGCATTTAATTATGAAAATAAAGGAAAATAGGAGAAAAGAAAGGTGAAGAGACACA
Organism: Pinus taeda; assembly: GCA_000404065.3. Taxonomy (NCBI): domain Eukaryota; kingdom Viridiplantae; phylum Streptophyta; class Pinopsida; order Pinales; family Pinaceae; genus Pinus; species Pinus taeda. The sequence goes on from APFE030087874.1 coordinate 40,102, forward strand.
AATTTTCATGCAAGGGAAATTAGAGGAAAATGAAGAAAAAGGAAACATCAATGATAAAAAGGCATTAGATAAATAGTTGATGGCTTTTGTCAGTTCAATTTTGTCTCTCTCCTTTCATTCTCTTTCTCTCATACACTCTTCACAGTTAGAGCATTCTTAGAGCACTCTAGCATTCACTTGGATTTGGAGAAGGAAAAGGAAAGCAAAGGAAAGTAGAGAAAAGAAAGGGAGTGCAAGAGAAGGTTGGATCAACATCTTCAAAAAGTAGATCTTGTAGGTAACATGTTGCATGTGTGATTTCCTTACTGGGATGTGAATGCATGGTACATGCATTTTTTTTATTTGGTTCATTTGTTTTCATTGGCATGGGTTTTTCCTAGTTTGACAGTGGTTCCAGCCTTGCCTTGCCATTTCCTGGATAGCCATGGTGTGATGGGATTCATTCTTGGTTGAGCTTTGGATTGCCGAAAGGTTTTGGAATTGGGTGAGGTGGCCTTAGGAAAATCCCAAGGGTTGGGGGTGGAGATGGTCTTCTCCGGGAAGCTCTCAACAAGTGGGTGGATGCAAGAAAATTCCTCAAGGTATGGTGAAGGAGTTCTGAGGCATCCAAGCTTGGTTTGGTTTTGTGATCTTAGGACCGGTTTAGGTGAGATCAAGGTAGATCGAGGGTGAAGGTGGTTTAACCTATGTATTCACTATTTGGTTGTGTCTTGGTTTATCCCATGAGATCCCATATTCATGCTTGGAAATATGGCACGGAGGTGATTGGATAAAAGAAAGATTTGGTTCAGCCCAATCTATGGTTGGGTGGTACGTGGAAGTCCCTGACTCAGTTGGATTTTGTATATGTTAGTAGGAGTTATTTTCTCTATGTGATTATTGACCACTTGTACTTGTTATTATGTTGATTATATGGCAAATTTGTCATGGTTTCTATTCTGGTTATATGTTGGTTATTTGCATGGTTCTATGATGTGTTGTAGTTTGGGATATTGTTCATGATTCTATAAGTTAATGAATGGTTGATGAATGCATGGGATAACAAGTGTTTTCATAACTAGCTTGAGAGGGTAGTGAGCCTTCTTAGTGATTCTCATATGGAGTTCAGACCCTTATGATGATATATGCATTCATGACCTATAGTTTCCATGTTTATCATATGTTTGATGAAATGTATATCATGGATTACACATGTCTAGGTCAAGTTATTATTCAAGATTTGATTGGTTGGCCTTGTCATCATCTTGTTTATGTTTATGGAAAGTTACAAGCAGTTCTGGACAGTAGTCTGGAGGATAGCTTGGAAAGGTGGCTTAGGTATCGGTACCGCTAGCATTGAACTCAAGAATTTTGGTCATAACCACATGGAGGCAAGCATATGCGTACGATTGGGATGTCATAACCACACTAATGTTGTGTTGTGTGTGTGGTTGGGGAGTTTCCCTTGTCAAAAGAGCTCCAACTCAAGGAATGACCATTTGGGGTGGTTTGCAGGCTCCTGAGTGGTCTGTAGTCCTTGAGGGATGTCTGTAAGTTTTTGGCGTGTCATTCCCACTTCCATAATTGGATCTTGGAGGGTGGGTTATCTGACACACTTCTAATGTTTATCCTGGTGAGCCTTATACAATTGGGTAAATGTGGGAGGGGAAGTTACATGTTTATCTTAACATGGGAGGGCTGGTTGCCCTAGTTCATGTTTATATTAATATTCAAGACCTCAAACACTCGTTTTCAATGAGCACAACATGCAATACATATGTGCGTGTGTATGCAGTTTCAAGTTTAGAATTCACCACATCAAGAGTTCAAGCCTTAGTAGATTCATGTTATTTTGGTGCATTCCACAAGTAACAACAATGGCTCCAACTACCACTTTCAACAACATGAATAACACAATGAGATTGAACTAGTTGATCACATAAATATCCATCCACATTTGAATTAAAACTTTCATAACCATTCCCAACATGAGGCCACTCTTGTCAATGATTAGTTGGAAATCAATAAAAGAATGACATTAGAATTGTGTGCAAATGTGACAAAAAATTTCATAGCGTACATTATTTTTTCGAATATATTACTATGACACTAATAATGCTCCATTAATTCATATATACAATGCCAATTTGATGCAACACAACACAATCACCATGAGCATGATGCACAACAAATTTTAGCAACATATGAACAATATAAAACCACTAACCAATGTTGATATTCAATGAAAACACAAGACAAGAGAAAATCATTATTTTTATTATTATTCAGAACCATTTATGTGGTGCACATAAACACAAATTTGATATAAAATTGAAACAAATATGATGCCAAAAATGACTCACAAAATCCCACTACATACTAGTAAAAAATATTGAAAATGAAAAAACAAGCTATTAGAATAGAAAAGGATGATGCTACAAACTTGTATTATAGTAGTGACTACTCTAACTCTGGTGTGTGTTATTAGTAATTTCCCCTATGACCAAGAAGATAATTCTATATATCTATCGACGATCTATGCAGAATGGTTGATATATCACCTATGACTAACTCCCCTAGATCAATCCCTTCATACACTTCAGAATTATGAAATGGAAATAGATAGGATTGAAGACATACCTTCTAATGAGGATTTTTGCGATCTTGACTAGTTATGGCTATAAGGGATCATACTTTAGTCCCTAAAGTTTTTTCTCCTTCGTCTAATACCTATAACATGCCCATATTTCACACACCAAACCTTTCTTTCCAAGTAATGTAAAGGTGAGAGATAAATGATATGTAATCTAGATTTCTCAAACTAATCGAGATCTAATACAAGTAAATGAAATACATTGCATATGGGAGAGAATTCATAATATCTACATTATGAAGGAAACGTCCACCATATAAGATTAGGCCTTTAAGATGCATGACGACCTTTCCACTCCCTTGGCTCTAGCTCCTCCTTCGCTGATTGTTAAAAGTAAGGCTACCTTTCACATGCAAGGATTCCTCTCTAAGCATTCCAACATCATTCATTGCATAACTTATTGTCTCTATATGATTACCCTTAGGAAGAGCCTCCATTTTTAGAATTGTTGAGGAGATGAGAGGGTGAATGTAGACAGCTAGATCCTAGTGAGTTTTGAGTCTAGTACAAATTCTTAGGCCATATGAAAAAGCATGTCATCCTTCTCAAGTTGTTCTCCTAGGAGACAAGTAAATCTAGAAGGAAAGTAAGGTCATCACCCTTGACTAGTGCAAATGGGATGATCATCGCTCATTGCAAGAAGACCATGAGTGATACATCACTTTATGCAAGTGGTTGAGGAGCGATGGAGGCCTAAAATTCGGTTTCTGAAGGCTCTAAATCAATTTTCATCCTACTAACTCAAGTAGTTTACTATACTAGGCTCAAGGGCGACAAATAAGGTTATAACAAAGTGCCACTAGATAAAAATATTGATAAAAGTTGAGACTAATATGCTTGTAACCTTTAACAACATGCTTCGATTAAAAAGAGTGAAACATCATAACCTTAGTAATCGTCTTCATTATGTCTAGAATCACAAAGTACAAGCAATTAGTAGATGATATGGCTTTTTGCAATTCTATATAAATTAATTTATATGTGATAATATTTCATGTGCTACAAATATTTGAGTACCAACATCATTTATCTATATGATGAAGGAAAAAGAAGTGACAAGATTCAAATTTATTATATTTCTTAAATTATTTATGTGGTAAATATGAAATTCTAAATATAGTCATCAACATTTCATTTGCTAGAAATATTTGGGTACCCACATCATTTACCTATATAATGGAAATATTTGGGTACCCATATCATTTATCTATATAATGAAGAAAAGAGAGTAACAAGATTCAAATCTTTATATTGATAACAATATTGAAATTAACAAAACCATTAAATTTTAAAACTCTATAATTAATAAACTAATCTTTTCCATATTTCTTCTTAAATTCTTTGTAATATAAATATGAGATTCTAAATATAGTTATCAACATTAAAGATGACATTATCACAATAATTAAAACGCTATAAGATGTATCGTTGCATACCCACCCCTTAACCCATTGCATTTGAATAAACCTCTATCATCCCTTACATAGTGGGTGCTTTTTTTAAACCATATTTTGATTACAATAAACAATGACTTGAATAAAAGCTGTATTGGTCGAATCAACAAATTTTAATCCATGGGAAAATAATATATTTTTAAATAAAATTCAAAACTCAAATTACGTTTCTCTAATAATTACTATTACGAAAATTCACAACTGCAAATTTTATGGAGATTTTAGTTTAATTGAAAAGACCAACTTAAAGTCCTTGCTTGGTAGGGACAACAATAATTAAAGACTTGTTGGGGTAGAAGGTACATTCATGGGAAAGTTGAAAAGAACTACACTTGATGGCAGCGACGACTGCTTTTTCATATTTAACTGTTCTCGCTACCATTCCTTTGGTTTTGTACTTGTTACATAAAAGGGAGAAGGACAAGGGATAGAGACTAGGTTCTTTCGTTTTGTACTTGGTACACGAGGGAATAAGATTAAAGTTAAAGGTTATAAGTGAGGTAAAATAAATTTTAAAATTTCTTGATTAATAATGATTTAAAAACCAACAACATAAAAATCAACTTTCTTTGCAATATGATATCAATAGTTATGAAAAAACCATTATTTATTTTCATATATTTTT
>APFE030087874.1:47525-61848 GCA_000404065.3 Pinus taeda
TTTATATTTTTTATATTTTTAATAACATATTTCACTAATATATTTTGAAGTTGTATTTTTCTATAGTTTTTAAGTGATAATATAATGTGATGTGAAATAATTGAAATTATGTTTGAGATTTAAAAACATAAAATTGTTTGAAGTTATTTTTTTTATGTAGGATGAATATAAAAAGGTGTTTTTTTTCATGGGACATGTTGTGTGAATAAGAAACAATGAATAGTAAAATATATCATGTTTGGTATTTTGGAATGACTTTTATCACTTCAAAATATTTTCTCTCTCATGTACTATTTCATATTAGTTGTGAGGTTTGGTTTATGATAATATATGAGTCTCATCATATGTTAATGGGGATTTTCATATGTTAATGGGGATTTTCATAGAGGTAGTGGCCCTCCTATTAACATAATGGTGAATTAGTTGAGAGATAAATATATGAGTTTTCTCAACTACTTATTCATTTTCTATAAAACATGTTGTGCAAGTACTTGTCATTCATTAGTTGCAAGATGAAAATGTGTGCTTTCTTGACATCTCTCTTGTCCATTGGCATATTCCAATAAGGGTCTAGTGAGGTAGTGGTCATCCTACTAATAAAATAGTTGATTGGTTGTGTTGGTGTGGGTACGCCTCTCATCTTATGTTATATCTCACAATACCATCAAAGTTCCAACATTATAATCGTCTTTATGTCAATGAGGGGTTCTACAAAGACAATGTTGGGTGCTTGTGTGTGTAATAAATAATGACTAATAAGCAAGATAATAAGCACTTCAAAATATTGTCTTATTTTATGTCATATCTTATGATATCATGACAATTCCAACGTTATCATGATCCTTATGTCAATAAAGGGTTCCACAAAAATGGCACCTCTCTTTTTATGTCAACAAAGATGTTTTCATAGATAGTAATAATTTAGCAGTTAAAGTGCCTATAAATATATTATACTCTTATTGGTAATTTAAAGTTGATAAAAAGGTAAATAAACAACACTAAGATATGTAAAAAAAAATTCAAAAACTCACATCCCATAACCAATGACTATGCAAATATGGCTTCTTTAATAGGATAATAACCTTATAAGCCTGGGCTAATATGGATAAGGCTTAGGATTGCCTTCATCGATGAGGCCTTCATAGTAAGTTGGGGTGGGTATCCACTATGTTGTGTTGATATGAATGTATTTGTGTGAATAATAAATAATAAATAATAAATAAGATGATAAACATTTGAATATTTTCTCCTTTATTTAAATATAGTATTTTATGATATTATGAAAGTTCCAATGTTATTATGATTTTTATTCAATAAACATTATTTTGATTATAAAATTGGTTCAAGCTAGTATTAACAATATTTTGATTAGAAAATTAGGTGAAGCTAATGTTAACAACATTTTGATTAGAAAATTAGTTGAAGCTAGTATTGATAACTAACAAGCTAATACCAGCCTAATAATATTACCAAAAGAATGTCTCTTCCCTAAGCCTCATTACAATAGTCTAATATTAATTAATCAACATGTTCAAACTTTACTTTTAATTTTAACCTAAGAAACAAATATTATTCACTTAATCTTACTTACACCTACCCAAATCAATAAACAAACTTACAATATTGTTTTCATTATAAATATCCACTTGGATAATAATCCTATCACCCTATGGCCCCTTCACAACAACAAAAAGGTTATTTGAAAAGTAAAAAACCAACATAGAGAAGAGATTGGCTTTTTTGAAACCTTAAACCCATAACCAATGGCTTGTTTGGTAAGATGGTGACTTTATGAGCCTATGATATGGGCAAGCCTTACAAAATGGGCATGTTCCATGGTGTTTGGACCATGGTGTACACGGGCCCCGACTTGCTTAGTTGACAGCTCTATACAAGAGGGGAGTTGATTGTGATTTATATTGTGTTCGAACCCACATTGTAGGGAAGGGAAGGGAATGGCAGAGGAGATGATGTGATTTGCATTGAGTCCCAACCCACAAACCGTTATAAGTGACTATATTGTGGTCACCAAAACTTTGGGAACAACCACTACTTACCAAACCACACACAAAAGGATGAGGTCAGCTCACGGGTGGCTTGCAAAATCATTAAATACACCTACCCTCACTCCATCCCACAATTTCCACTCCTCTCCAATCTAATCCTTCCTTAATATTTCAATAAATAACGCCTGACCAACAACACCATGCATGCGTCCATTGATAAAATATAAATAAGTTATATCCCCGCTGATTGATTGATACGAGAGAAGAAGCGTAGCGTGGCGTGGCGTGGCGTGGCGTTGTGTGTTACAATTACAAAGCGTTCCCTGGTGCATCGTACGACTCACGTCTCATAGGTACCCTCCAATGGCGACGGGAGTCACGGGAAAAAGGAGCACCCATTTGTTGTTGTGGCATTGTCGGGCACGGACCCACTCTCGACCCACCCGCCACCCGGGATGATGGCATCATCATTTTTCATTATTTTTCGCTTTGGGACGGAACCCAATACATCACGCCACCGCTTCCCAACGAAGTTCTTGAAAATAATAAATGAAAGTTCAGTTCTTGAAATTAATAAATAAAAGTTCTTGAAAATAAAAATAAAAATCTCAAAGTTTGAAGGGCAGTTTAACTGGTCATCGAATTAATGTTAACTTTGAGAAAATTGAGAAATTTAAAGTTCAAATTCTCACGAAGCGTAGACACCAATTTACTAGTAGTTATAATACGCTAATAAATTACTGTGATAAAAAAAAATAAAATAAAATCCTTAAATAATAAATAAAAGTTCTTGCAAATAAAAAAATACACCAGGCTAGTAACTTACTGTGAAAAAAAAAAAAAAAAAAAAAAAAGTTCTTGAAAATAAAAAAATCCCAAAGTCGGATTTGGAGAACGACGCCAATTGTGTCAGCGCGACGTCACTCGGAACCCTCGTCCGAGTCGTCCCTGCTGCGCAATCAGACATTGCCAACGAGACACACGTCGCGGCCGAAGACACCTCGGTCTTGGAACCGTGATGTAACAATAATTTTTTTGTTTTTTTTCGGAACGTGGAGGAAAATGAGGATTTGTTTGGTTGAGGGTTTTAATACAGGAATAATTTAATTTAATAACATGGCAAAATTAGAGTTGCATCATAATCTCTAAGTTTGACTGCTGGAAGGATATTATGGAGATAATTAAAAGCTCTGATTCATTGAATCGCCAAATTTAGACAAGTGGAAAAAAAAGGGGGGCCTTCAAAGGACATGCTTAGGCTTAGGGTCAGGCTTAACTCAGTGCCACTGGAGTTAGAAGTCAACCGGGGGTAATAGGTTCGTTAACCGTCTGAAAAGGAGGAGAATTAGAAGGCGATTTTATGAGAGAGCAGACATAGGGGCAGCGCACCGCCGGAGAGCTGGCAGTGAGGGTGGAGGGTTAGGAATCGTTAACCTGGGGTTAGTTGTGCGGGGTTAGCGGGTGAGCTAAACCCCCCACGTGCATGTGGATGCGGATGCTGACTGGCGACCCGGCGTGCGTAAATAGACCAAACGTGCGTCATGGAATGGGTGTGTTGTGTTCTCAGGAGAAGCTGCTGCTGGCCTTCCGAGTCCCGCTCGACTGTGGAGACATTCATGGTGGATTGAGTGCGTGTGAATGTGTGTTGTGTTTGTTTGTTGGGCAAATCTTCTTGTTATATGTCATGTCACGACATGTGGGCTCCAAATTCTTCGTATCGTTGTCGCATGCAATGGATGGGAATAGGAAAAGGAATAGGATTGGGATTGGGTTACCCCTTCTTTGTTTTTATCATCACCCCCTTCCTTCTCCGCCATAATAATAACGCCCCTTGAACTACAACACTCTGAACAGAACAGAGCACTCCCTCCCTGTTCAACAATTTGTAATTGCTGCTGTAGTTAATCATTGGATTGCAATATAGAATTTTCAGAGCCTTTGCCAGATCTCTGAGATGAAGATGCAGTGGTGGAGAAATAAATATATAGGTAGCCACTGCAGATCTTGAGGGGAAAGATGCGGCAGAGTAAGTAGTGTGAGTGTTTTGTCTGGAAATTGATTGGATTGGATTGAGTTAAGAAAGGGGAATTGCAGCCTGAAGGTCCGATTAATTTCCATGCGCGCGGATCATGTTGAGGAAAATGGAATCCGGCGAAGTCGAGAAGGGTTTGGATCCGCAACTCTGGCATGCCTGTGCAGGGGGGATGGTGCAGATGCCCGCAATAAATTCAAAGGTTTATTATTACCCCCAGGGCCATGCAGAGCACGCTGCCACTGTGCCTGATTTCGTGGGCAATCTGCGCATGAGCCCGTCGATCTTGTGCAGAGTGGTGTCGGTGAAGTTCTTGGCCGACACAGAGACCGACGAGGTGTATGCTCGCATGCGCCTCGTCCCCATCTCCGACGACGAGCAGAACAGCAGCGTCGAGGATTCTGAGGCCGAGTCGCGACCTCCGTCGCCGGCTGTCAATTCTCAGACTGAGAGCGCGAATAACAATCACCCGCCGGCTTCTTTCGCCAAGACACTGACGCAGAGCGACGCGAACAACGGAGGCGGGTTCTCGGTGCCCAGATACTGTGCCGAGACCATTTTCCCCCGCCTTGATTACTCCAGCGATCCGCCGGTGCAGACCGTTTTGGCCAAGGATGTCCATGGGGAAGTCTGGAAATTCAGGCATATTTACAGAGGAACCCCTCGCCGCCACTTGCTGACCACCGGGTGGAGCACATTCGTTAACCAGAAGAAACTCGTTGCCGGTGATGCAATCGTTTTCCTGCGCAGTGTCACTGGGGAGCTCTGCGTGGGCGTGCGCAGATCCACCAGAAGTACCACTGAATGCCATTCTCATTCCCATTCCCATTCCCATGGCTCCTCTGCATGGCATTTGCCTGTTAGCGGCATTAGCGGCATCACCGCCAGTCCTGCTCCTCCTCACAGGGCCTCCAGATGGGAGGTCAAGGCCGCTGACTATTTCTCCGGCATTGCCACCGCCAATTCCAATGGGGCCACTGGCTTTTCTAGAAATAGAGGCAGAGTTAGCGCCAAATCTGTAATCGAGGCTTGTGCTCTGGCGGTCTCTGGACAGCCCTTTGAGGTCGTCTATTATCCCCGTGCTAGTACTCCTGAGTTCTGTGTTAAAGCCAAGTCTGTGGATGTTGCGCTCAGGATTCAATGGAGTCCCGGGATGCGGTTTAAGATGCCCTTCGAGACCGAGGACTCTTCAAGGATCAGCTGGTTTATGGGTACCGTTTCTTTTGTACAGTTTGCAGACCCGGTGCTTTGGCCTAATTCGCCTTGGCGCCTTCTTCAGGTGCTCACTAACTCTTGCAAGTTTCTTTCTCTTGTTTTAGTTACAGTTGGGCTTTGGATGCTGTCTCTGCTTCATTTCTCCTCTGTTTTTTTGGGGTCTTGAATGTATCGTATCAATTCTGGGGGGCAGTATTGACGCAGAACTAGGGTTTTATTTTGTGCCACTTTACTTTGAGAAGTACTTGCATGTGAATATGAGTTCACACCAAATGGGGTTACTCATTTTTCATTGATTTTGGTTAGTGCGTTAATGCCATGTAACTTTTGGCAGATCATGTGTCTTTCCGTCTTAAATCCTGTATAAATTCTCAAATTTCAGGTTTAGTTTGCTGAAATTGAAGTATGGAGTTGCTCTAATGAAAACAAGTGCTGAGAAATCCATTTTCGGTTTCAAGATTTGCTAAATTGCAGATTTTCAGTGTATTTTTCATCGCCGAATTCCATTAAGCTGCCAGTAGCAAAGGGCTGTTTGCTACTCTATTAGACAGCTTCTTTTTTGGAAGCATTAAGCGCTGAACAACATCGCATAAATATCAGCAATTGCCCATATACACTCTTTCACAGAGATCCAGTGGTGTGTATGTGTGCATATACTGATATTAATGGGCTACTGCTCGGTGCTTATTGTTCGCTACACAATTAGATGACTTCACTTTTGGCAATCAATAAGCACTGAGCAGCATAGCATCAATAGCAGTATACGCCATTAGATGTATATGCACAGAGGTCCATCAGTTTTTATGTGTGCATGTATTGCCATTAATGAGCTAATACTTGGTGGGTATTGTCTTCCGTAGCTTATAGGATTACCTACTTAAGAGGCAGGTCTTAGTGGGGCACTCAGATTTTCTTTTACTTGAAAATGGCCAACTATTTCTTTGTCTGATACTTCCTTTGCACAAAACGGAATTCTGAATTTTGGTCTAACCTCAAATCCACTCCACATCCTTGACATGCAAAAAATACCCTGAGAATTGGTCGGTTTTTCTGTGTTTTAACATTCAACAAGAAAGGCTTCAGTTCTTGCAACCTGGAAAATCAGGAGGATCAGAGCCATACTTTGAATGAGTTTCTCTGAAAGCAGCCTTCAGTTTGGACAAATGGCAAGTAGCTTTTAGGGTTGTATACTTGAGAGGTAGGTCTTAGTGCAGCACTCGGATAATTTGATTTTACAGATTTCTAAACTTTGACCTCAAATTCAGTCCACAGTTTTGGTATGCAAATTAGCACCAAGAAGAAAACGGCAACTCTCTGTTCTAACATTCAACAAAAAAGGCTTTTCTTCTTGCAACCTGGAAAATCAGGAGGATCAAAGTCATCCCTTGAAAGTCTTCAGTACAGCCTTGAATTTGTTTATCTATTTTCAAAGATGTCAAATTAAATTTGTGAAAATTGGATACGGAATATCAACTGTTAAGAACAAGATGTGTTCCTGCACATATACAAGGCTATGCCACTGATAGATACATAACTATTAACCAGAGGCAGAAATTTGGTGTACTATTGTAATTATATTCGTATATTTTTGTGCATTCTTTGCATATATTCAAAGTAATAGGCCAAACATCGAGCATTTTTTGAGTTCCATGGGTCCGGGGGAAAATAACTTGACTTAAACGTTTGCCTGCTATCATAACTGGAGGTCTGAAGATAAAAATGACCCATGGCACTTTTGCTTCTACTACAAGCTTATCTCTTCTCTGCTGTTATTCTGGATGCCTGTTTCTTGTTTTCACATCCATTATGTAACGTTACTGGTAGTACTGTCTTTTTGCTTGCTGCAAGTTCATGGCATGTTTGCTGCAATTTTAGGTGCTCATTTCTTTCTTTATTATGGAACAGGTAACATGGGATGAGCCAGATATATTACAAAATGTGAAAAGAGTGAGCCCATGGTTGGTTGAGTTGGTTTCCAATATGCCACCGATTCAAATGACTCCTTTCCCTTTACCAAAGAAGAAGCTAAGGGTTACTCACTCTCCAGATTTCCAGCTTGAAGGGCAAGGAATCATGGGGCTTCAGATGAGTACAGTTAGCAATAACCTGCTAAGGCCGATTCATCCTTGGCATGGTTTTTCAGACAGTGTTCCTGTGGGCATCCAGGGAGCCAGGCATGATCGCATTTATGGGATCTCTTTATCAGAATTTTTTAGTAACAAAGGTCAAAAGGGGTTGTTCTTCAAGCATCCATCTCACCAAGAGCAGGGGGTTATATCGAGCCGTGTCTCCACAGATCTTAACATAGGAAATTCTCCACGGAATGATGGCTCTGGTATGCAGAGTAGCCCTTCTTCATTCTTGACAGCAAGAAATTCATCACAAAATGAACAAAAAACAAGTAGTGGGTCGGGTAGTAGCTCAACCACAAAAGGCTCATCCTTTCTGCTGTTTGGAAAGCCAATACACGCAGCACCGTCTCCTAAATCTTACAATCAACAGCAATCCGGATTGAGCTCCTCAGATGGGGCAGCTTTTCACACGTTTACTGAGAATGGTTCACCAGGGCTAACCAGTAACACCTCAAGTAATGGAAATCAAGAAGCTTTAGAAAGGGTGCAAAAATTGATCACAGGAGGGAGAGATGGGACCAAATTATCTGAAAATTATGGGTTACGACTTTCCAATGGGGAGAGCCTGGATTTTGCAGGAACCAAGGGTATCAGAAGTCTTCAATGGTTTAAGGATCAGACTTCGACTCTAAAGCTGGAGAAGGATAAACTAGAAAATACATTTGAAGACAGCATCGTTCATTGTAAAGTATTCAAAGAGACTGAAGAAGTTGGTCGAACTCTCGACCTTTCATTGTTTTGTACATATGAGCAGCTCTATGACAGGCTGGCAAAGATGTTTGGTATTGAGGAATCAGAGTTGTCAAATCGTGTCCTCTACAAAGGTTTGGGCGGATCTGTGAGGCATGCTGGAGATGAACCATACAAGTATGTATTCTATCTTCCTAGCCCGAAATCTATTTAGTTTGAGGGGTAAATGCTTGAACATAGTACAATAATACAAAGGAATATTTTTGGGAATGGATTTTGATGCCTAAGGTTGCTAAATACAGCAGCAGTCAAGAAAGTGGGGAAAGGGCCAGGTTTAGTTTAAACAAAAAGGCTTTCTGCGAGGATTCGTTCTGCTCTGTATTGCATATCATTTGTAATGAAAGCTCTTGTGAGGGGAATATAGAATCATTGGATTGATGTGTAATCATTACATTTCACTGAACAGGGTCAAATTTGTTCAATTTCCAAAATCTATGTTAATATGGCCTTAGCAAGCTGGCTTATAATCCTTTCAGTTGATATGATTGAACAAATAAATGTGCAAGACTAGTTCAGAGACAACTTCTAAGTTGATTTGTACATTTTTCTTTGTTTGCAGGGATTTCATGAAGACTGTGAGGAGGCTTACAATTTTATCCGACTCTGGAAGTGACAACATGGCAAGATAAGACTGTTCTGTGCTATATTTCATTCGGGATTCTTCAAGTACCATGTTGTTGGCTTCATTTTCCAAGGTTTATCTGACTTAGCCATGTAATTGAATGGTACTAGCTAGAATCATATTATATTGAACAGTGGATTATATAATGCAATAAAGCTAAGATCTGCAAAATTTCTGAAACATTGGCTCACCTATGACATTCTTATTATATAAGCTCTTTAGATACCAAAAGACTTGTTGTTGAACATGTTTTTCTTGTTACTTGTCTGCTTGAAATGCCAATGGGCATTTAATAATAGGACATGTAATTTTGGGCTTTATGATGGTTGTTTACTCGACTGCTGGAATGTTAAAGATAGGCTGTTGACTCTATGCTACAACTTCTTATCTTTTCATATTTTTCTGTTGGATCGAGTGAACAGGATGGATTGTAGTTATGATGCATATTGGATCGATCGTTTAAGGTAATTGTGAGTCTATTAGTACAGTGGTACTCATGTGGCCAAAATTACATCTATCTTGATTAATTATTTTGCTCCTGTCTGAACAGTTCAATCATTTTTAACCTATGTTGGATGCCCTTGATCTCTTATAATGGTCTTTCTTTTGATTTATTTGTAGTTTTTTGTGCACTAGGAAACTGATTGTCTGAGGGGACTGATTTTTGGGTACTTCTTTTATGCTTTTCATTTATGTGTTGGCTGTGCGCAGTAGGAAACCGATTATCTGAGGGGACTGATAATTTTTGGGTATTTCTTTTCTTTTCATTAGCCACATCCAATTTCACTTCTAAACAAATTAAAATTTTATAACTGAAGTGTAACTTGCATGCTTCTCCTTGTTTAAAGCAGCGGTTTCTGGATGGAATCAGTCCGCTGTAGGAGTGAGTTGTTCCTTTCTCTTCCCTGCCTCCATGCTTTTCTCTAATTTTGAGTGAGTTTGAGTATTTTCTTTTTCTTTCCTGCTGCTATGATTTTCTTCAACTTTGAGAGAGTTGGAGTATTTCCTTTTCTTTCCCCTGCTGCTATGATTTTCACCAACTTTGAGTGGGTTCGAGTAGCCACAAAATTAAGCCTTGAATTGCATATTTGATCTTCCTACTTTCTGCATTGCAGCATTTTTATAAATAATGCTGGTTCACAGAACGTAGCTCATCTTTATTCTCTTACACCATTTGATAAAATCCCAATTGGATGCATCAATTCTTTTTATAACAGGATGTTACCATGCACTTAGAATGCGAAGCTAGCAACGAATACCTTGCTTCACTTGTTTGGAAGGTGGTGAATTCCAACTATACCGTGTTCTCTGCAGGATGCTTTTGATGTATAGTTTACATGATTACGGTATAGTATAAAAAACCATGTGTGTGTTTTTAAAAAGGATTCTTATAAATTACAAGAATAGGTTTGAAAGGGTTAGTTGGAGCAATCATTCAACTTTTTAACAACGATAATAACAGTCTGATACAACACTCTTGTGGTATCAATCAATATCAATAATAATAGTAACATATGAGAACATGAATTGCAGCAGTTTGATACGACTACGTTGTGGTAATGGGTTCTATGATTATAATGGGTTTTATAATTATAGAATCTTATTTCCTTTTTTCTGGACCTATCTTGAGATTGAGATCCTTTTCTGTTTGTTCTAGAATTAACATGAGTTTCTTTTCTGCTTGTTGTAGAACTCCTAACTTGAGTTCCCTTTCCACATTTTTTAGTGCAAACGCTAGCCAAATTCTTATTGTAAAAACATACAAACACAATCTTTTATGAGTGGGATGGCCCATTGTAAGGTGTGTGATAAATTAATAGTTAGGACGTTCATGAAGCTTCACTATCACAATTGTGAATTAATGGCTCGATTATGAATTTAACTCTCTTTAATGTGAATTTGGGTACAATATTAAAAGATCAATGTCTTGTTTTCTGAAAGTGACAAAAAAAAATTGATTTCAATAAAATAAATTTGAAATCAAATTATGATACAAGAAATAATGGTAATAAATGTATTGACTCTGAAAGTAACTCCTGAAATTTGGTACAATAGCGAAAGCTTAATTTTTTTTCGTGAAAAGCCACCAAAAAAAATAAATTATTTTATTATTGTGCCAAGAAGTGTTTTGCAATTCAATATAAGAGCGATATGTAAATATAATGTAAAAAAGTTTGTAAACATTTTCAAATGTAAGTTTAGTATGTTCCATTTATATTAATATGTCCATTTTCTAATACATAAATGATTGATAAACATTTACATGTTGACTAAAAGTAATAGAAAACCCAATCTAGGGGAGATGTTGTAGTGACCTAAAATGTTAAAAATCATAAAAGTAATAAAATTCAATTTGTTACATTGTAATTTTGTTTTTATTAATAAAATTATGAACAATTTATTGGATAAAGAAAATCATAATATATACATTACATTGAGTGGCCTAATGGTTAAGTGCATGTGTTTCTTCCTAAGAGGTCACAAGTTTAAAACGAGAGGAGTAGACTTAGTGATTAAATTGCTAAGCGATCCATTTTACCATATAAATTAAATAATAATTTTGTAACCATATTTAGTTTTCATTAATAAGCACACAAACTTAATAATTAAAATATAACAAGATTTTTAACCATGGATATTTACCCCCACTTTACCATGGATATTATTAACCATACCATACCATGCATCAATATGATGGTTCATCAATACCACATGACCAAAATCATTTCTTATTTTATAATCAAAATAATACTTACAATATAACAAGATTTTTTAACCATGGATACTATTAACCATACCATACCATGGGCCAATACCATGGCTCATCAATACCGCAGAAAAACCACCTCTAATTTCACAATCAAAATATTTTGTAAATATGTCTATATTTTTAAATTTAATTTATTACATTTTTAGGTCAGAGACACTCTCAATCCTGTTATGGAATAGATGTTGTAATGTCATGTTATATTATGTTGTCTAAACTTGTTGAACCAATCAAATTACATTAAAAAAAATGAAAATTAATTAAAACATTTTGACTTAGTAAAATTACACAAAATAAAACTAAACGGAAAAATAAAATTAATATTTAAAACTACCGAGATCCATCTTAACTCTAAATATATCAACCTCTTAGAATCAATCTCTCCAGGTGCAAACTTTTCTTCAAGTTTTACACTCAAAAAAGAAGTTTTCACCTGGAGAAATTTAGAAATTTGATCCCTCTTGTCGACTCTTGATAGATATGAGTTAAGATGGATCTAGATTGGTAATAAAATTGTAATCAAATTATAATATAAGTAGGACAAACCAACAAAAAATGAATACACTAAAGAATAAATCACTTCTTAATATTGGGTTGTTGTCAAAGCTTTCCCTTTAAACTCTCTATAAGATAGATCATTCAATACTTTCTCTATTTGTCAAATGGAAGATCATAAGATATAAAACTAAATGGCTAAACAAAATAAGTTAAGATGGATCTAGATTGGTAATAAAATTGTAATCAAATTATAATATAAGTAGGACAAACCAACAAAAAATGAATACACTAAAGAATAAATCACTTCTTAATATTGGGTTGTTGTCAAAGCTTTCCCTTTAAACTCTCTATAAGATAGATCATTCAATACTTTCTCTATTTGTCAAATGGAAGATCATAAGATATAAAACTAAATGGCTAAACAAAATAAGTTAGGCTTCAACTAATTTTTAATACATAGTCATTTAGTAATGTCTTGAGTAGGCCTAATGGTTAAGAAATGTGTTTAGTAGACCATAAGTTTAAATCCCAAAGTGGGTAGAGTAAGTGCACCTTCATAGGTTTTAGTAGTCAATTTATTGTACAGAAGTGGGTCCCTTGTCCCACAAAAAAGGGGGTCATGCACCAATTTGGTGTTTTATTTATTATTGTAACATGACATTATAATAAGGAATTTATCCACACATGGGATTTTTCTTGGTCATATTTTAGATGTGAGGAGGTTCGAGGGGTCATTAGAGGACAACCAAGAGTTAATGGTAACCCTAAGAGGACAACCAAGAGTTAGTGGTAACTCTAAGTTATAGCAAAGGTAAAACTAGCAATTGCCCCTAAAGGTATAAAAATACACTGAAAGAATTGAACATGCCTATGGTGTTACTAAAAAAATGTTGTAGCAAAGAAAATATAACAACCTAGAGTGGAGGATGGAGGGGAGGAAAAACAACCTAAAGGGTAGAGGATGGAGGGGAGGAAATGTGTTACTTGCAATAGTCTCACACTTGTGTCGATGCTTGTCTAACAAAAGTTACTCGAACCACATGGCTAAATCAATTTTTCCAACCATACCACTATGTCAAAATCTTATATACATATTATATCCAAGCTATAACATGCAAGGTAATGAGGAGAAAGATTACCATAGGACCTCGTGGGCACTAGCTCACAAAAATGTAATTACACAGAGGAAATGACTAAAGGCAGTGTGTTGGTAATGGAATTAAATAAGAATGTAATTACACAAAGGAAATGACTAAAGTCAGGGTGTTGGTAATGAAATTAAATAAAAAGCATATTTCATAGTGACCTTCAAATACCATAAATAAGGGGGCTTGTTTTAGAATTTTAGCTCTTCTTTTTAAAAGTTTTAAATTAATTTGGAGTCATTAATACCGGTTTTAAATTTAAATTTAAATTTAAATTTTGTCTAGCAGAGATTTGTTGGAATTGCAAATATATGTGGTGTACTTTACACAATCTAAGTGTCCAAGTAAACTTTCAAGGCATTGTATCTATTTATGCATTCAAAAATACATTTCAAAAAATGAAAAGTTACATATGCTATATGCGTAAATAGAAACAACATAGATCCATTTTGAAGAGGATTAAATCAAGTTTTGCACTCTTTAACCTTCTGGGTGTTAAAAAAATCTTTCTCTCTCATCTTTCCATAAGATAACGAGTGACCATGTAAGTTAAGGGTAGTTAAGAAGTCTTTATATTAAGGATGATTATTCCTAAACAAAAAAATCCAATAATAACTTCTCAGGTTGAAAACTATTTAAGGTGAGACTTTAACATAATTAGTTAAGGGAATATTGTGTGAGAGTTTGAAACGCTGCCAAAAATTTCTCTTATGTGATTTCTACCAAAAGATTTTCCTTAATTTATATCATTCTACCTAAAAAAATCTCTTAAACACCTAAAGGAAATCTTTAAATAAACATAATCTAATAGAAACCTTATCATGTTTATTAATATGCTAGCATCAAGAATAATGTAAACCATCATGCCGAAAATGGTCTGTTTAAATCAAATTTAATTTAAGGTGTCTGGTCTCCACTATATGGAAATCTTTAAATAAACATAATCTAATAGAAACCTTATCATGTTTATTAATATGCTAGCATCAAGAATAATGTAAACCATCATGCCGAAAATGGTCTGTTTAAATCAAATTTAATTTAAGGTGTCTGGTCTCCACTATATAATAGGTATTATCGATTTTGAACATAAACCTCCATAACCACATCCTGAAAATGAATATATTTAGTCTTTATTTACGATATATAAAAAGTAATT